>CAUYRH010148288.1:0-36817 GCA_963574655.1 Perodicticus potto | reverse complement strand
TGCTTACATGCTACTAATCAACATAGCTTTCACCTTTTTTACCCAATGACAGCATTAAGACATTTGTGTTCTACACCTGACAGATCCAACTTGTACTCGCAATATGCTACATAGGTGTGGTCCCCCTTACTAACCCTCCCTCTATCAACTCAGTCCCTTCTGTTGCCCTCTCCCTTTCCTTCCCTCCTTCATCCTAGGCTATAGTTGTGTTTCATTTTTCATATGCAAGTGTGAGTGATTATAAATTGGTTTCACAGTAGTACCAAGTACATTGGATATTTTTTTTCCATTCCTGAGATACTTTACTAAGAAGAATATTTTCTAGCTACATCCATGTAAACATAAGAGAGGTAAAGTCTCCATTTTTTAAATACTGCATAGTATATTCATTTTTGATGGCTTTTAGTTTTGCTGTGAAATGGGAAGCAATAATTACCAAGTGAGAAAGAGAATGAGAAAAGGATGTTGGAGATTGAGGGAAGAGGTAAAGGATGAAATTGTCATCTAACACAGCAGGAATGTAAATGGACCAGAGGTCTCGAACAGTGATAAATGCTCACTTACTGGGCTTAAATTTAGGAGTGATCAGGCAATATGAACATTTTTCTCCAGGCTCATTCAGTTATCCTAGTGCTGAGGAGTTGGATTTAACCACCATTTGAGTTTTTTGCCAGAAAGGAAAAGGGAAAGATAGTGAACATTTATATGTAGGATTGATTATCTGAGGGACATTATGAAAATTTTGAGATATACAACAGTTAAGAAAAATAAAATCATTTTGATTATACATTCTCTCATAATAATCACTACAACATTCTATGCACGTTTGCATTCTCATAAATCATTTAAAAACACCCTTTCCACTCATTTTGTTCAAGCCCTGCTAGCTCACTTTCATAGACAGGAAAAGCTTCTTCAGGACTGGAGAACCCTCTTCTAGGCAAGTGGTTGTTACTATAGAGAAGAGGAAATAATCACAGGGGCCAGGTCAGGACTGTGTCACAAATTTAACCTCTGTGGCCTCCAGGAATTGAATGGGGATATTGGCTGTGTCACTGTACACACTGTGATGGTGCAAGATGGTCCCCCACAATCCTGTCCTTGGCTGCCAGTCTTGAAGCTTCTCAAAACCTTTTAGTAGGCACACTGCTGTGTACCACTGTGCAGTGACATTCTTTTGTTCCTCCAGATGAACAGCTGTGACATGACTGCGGTTGGAGAAGAAACTTGCCACCATTTTCTTTCCAACACTTCAGGGCTGCTTCACTTTTACAGGAGGATTTTTACTGGGCTGGGGAGATTCACACTGTCAACTGAAGCTTACTCTCTCTGGCAAATTGGTGAATCCAGCTGTCATCACTAGTAACTATGTCAGAAACACATCTAGACTCTCCCACATCCAGTCTGACCAGCATTTCTTCACACCATTCAGCACAGATGCACTTTTGCTCAGCTGTCAAAGCATGAAGCACCATTGGGATGAAATTTTCCTGACTCAAAGATAGTCATGTTGGATTTTGGACACTACCAACAATCCAATCTGCAGTGCCACCTCAATGTCTTTAAATGTCACTTCATTGTTTTTGAATTTTCCCTCAGTGGTGATGTTTTCCTCGACCACTGCCATCACCTGACAGCCACTCCTCGTCTTTCAGTGAAGTTCGGCCTCTTCTAACATCTTGAAGACAGTATAAAAATTGATGTGAAAGAAGGAGTAAAGTTCTTGAAAGTCTGCTGGAAATGCTCAAGCTTTTGAGACTAGTTTAATCTACTTTTAAAATCATGAAAATGACTACAGAAAATATCCCCTCTTTGGAAAGACCCGTGGAGAATCCTTAAAGAGCTAAAAGTAGAGTTTCCATTTGATTCTGCAACCCCATTACTAGGTATTTACCCAGAAGAAAAAAAATCATTTTACCATAAAGACATTTGCACTAGAATGCTCACTGCAGCTTAATTCACAATTGCCAAGATGTGGAATCAACCCAAGTACCCATCAACTCATGAAAAAATTAACAAAGTACAGTATATGTATACCATGGAGTACTATTCAGCCATAAAAAAGATGGAGACTTTACATGTTTTGTAGTAACCTGGATGGAGTTAAAGAACATTTTCCTTAGTAAAGTATCACAAAAATGGAAAAGCAAGTATCCAATGTACTCAATGCTAATATGAAACCAACAGATAAACAGCTATACACCCACACAAGAGAAAAACACAATTAAATTCAAATGAGGGTGGGGGAGAGGAAGGGGATTTGTGTGCTCTCACCGAGTGTACACAGTAAAAGGGTATATAGCACATCCTCTGGATGTAGGGCTCAACTACAACTTGGACTTTACCTAACAAATGCAAACAATGTAACCTAATTATACCCTCATATGAATCTGAAATTTAAAAAAAAAAAATTTTAAATAAAAGAATTATAGAAAATCATCACAAAAAAAGTGCTCTCTTCCCAGCTCCATAGCTAATGGCAACTGAGTGCCACATGGACAGAAATGAATAAGGCCCTCCCAGCAACACCAATAAGCCAGGCAAGTTGAAATTCACATGGGTGAATCAGAAAGGACCCTGCTATTGACTGTATTTCTTGGAAGTGAAATAATGGTCCATAACAATGTCTGCCTCAAAACTTTCTTAGTGACCTTCATAATATGAGGTGCCACATCTAACTATGTAAGGAAGAAAATGAGTTCACCAGGGTGGACAGAAACACAGAAATGATGGCAGACTGTAGACTGAAGATTTATTGAAAATACTTTACTAATCGAATTTATCACTTCTAGAAAGAAAAATTTAAAGCTATTGAGATAGTTTCATTCTGACAATTGAAAAAGATTTATCAATAAGATATAGTGGGTGTTTTTCCTTGTTTTGTGTTTACATTTAGCTGATAGGCCTACAGAAAGTTTAGGAGTCAAAGAGAAGGAGAGAAGGTAATAAATGTGGAGAATTATTCCTATAGAACGCGAGATTGACTTTGAGGGTTTAACAAAATCCAATATGCACTTCAAGACTAATACATCAGTTTTAAAAAGCATGGTTATGAAAAGTCCTCTTACCTGGGGATTTGTTTCAGCACCTGTAATGTTTGCTATATTTTTTACAACAGGAAGTGTAATTCTCCCCTTGTTTAACTAAGCTTTGTTTAAATTTTAAGATAGAAAACATAAAGAAAAGATAGAGGTCCCACAAGTTTACAGTCAAATTACCGGCAGCATGTTGTACCAAAAAAATGCAATTAGTCCAGTGTTTCAGCATAAATCTTCCTTATAGGCCAGTAAGTAATGCAAAATATTAATGCTAAAAAGTACTCCACTTGACACTAAAGATTTTTAAATCGAGTTATTTATGAGTCCATGCAAATAACGTTTCACATGAATGCTAATATGGGCTATCAAAATTCCACCTTTAAATTATGGAATAGGACTTTGAAATGCTATTCCATACACTTCCCAGCCAAAAATGTTTGATAAGAGCCATGAAATAAATTGCATTGTACCATATCAGGAAAGGATTATCAAATATGAACTCAAAAAGGAGTACTAACCTGGACCTTACTCCAAGAGTCGCCTTGCTCTGCCTCTAGTCAGCAGATGATACTCCTAGTCCCTCCAGGTCTCAAATAAGTTAATCGCCTGCCCTTCATACGTACGTGAGACTCTTCCCATAAGAAGAATTATTTTATTCTTACAGTTCCTAGAAACACTTATTACTGATGCATATTGAGTTAAAATATTGAGTAGTGGGTAGCTAGTCTTCTAACAATTTTATACTGTCCCTTATTAACTGTAGAAAAGAAAACTCAAACCGAACACATTCTTTTGTGTTGAGAAATGCATTCAACCAAATATCTTTATCTTATTGAAGACTTGCAGGTAATATGACTTTTGAAACTATAGATTGATTATGATTGGCACAAAAAGGCATTTTTAAGGCTATAAAGGTCAAACTGATTAATTTTTTGTGAAGTTTAACAAAAATTTGCCTCTAATATTTTCTGATCCTAACTCCTATGCCAATTCCTTTAACTAATAAATAATAAATAAATAATAAATCTATTTGGGTTCATTGGGTTATTGATATTTCATAGTCATGCATGTAAATCATTGCAACTTTTCACAGCATAGGTATGATTTCTAAGAACACATCTACTACCAGCCCTACTTACTGGGTCCCCAATCTTGTAACAGAAAGGGCCAGAGCCGAAGTCATATCATAATATGTAAATATGTAAGTAGTGATGGAAAACCAAAGTTTGAAACATATGAAGCCAAAAGATAATCTGTAGACAACTTTTTCAAATATGATAGCCTGTATGCAAACGAAACTAGAAAATGTCTTTTGCCAAATTTGACAATAATTGTTAAGTGTGTATATGACATTATCAGCAATGAACTGTGAGGCTGACAAAATGTTTTCTAAACTATCAACAATAAAAGATATTCTGACCAACCACAGTAGGGGAGATGCTGAAATTTCTATTTTCTATCTAAATAATGATACTATGAAAATGAGTATTATATCAGAGAGTTAATAAATAAAAATATTATCATTTTAGATTTTATGATTATGTGGTACCAACTTACTTCAATTTGTGATTTGTTATAGTTTATTTATCCTAAATAAATAATTCATTTTCATTCTTAAATTTTTGTAGTCACAATTTTTCTTAAAAAGGGCCCTCCAAAATTTTATAAACTTAAAATCCAGCCATGGTATACATGTTCTTGTCTGTAACATAAATTTTCATATGCCTGGAGCTAAAATAGTCTACCAGGTAAGACCAATAGCTAGAACAAAATTATTTGACTTTTCTCAAAGAAATGTGTCTACGGTCTTATGCTTAGAGAAGAATTTGAACTTTAAGCAATTTTTTTGTGGGTGTTAACATATTTGAATCAAGCATACTAAACCAGAATTTTGGGTTCAGACTTTGGATGTAAAGCCAGAAATCTTGTTTGTAGCTCCATCTGAGATTTAGTCAGTCTCTACTGACAATGTAATAAATAAATTAAGATATAGTATTTCAGTTCTAAACATAAAACTGCCTTGGTCACGTCCTACCAGTAAGTTCTCTGCTTAAAACTATCGCTAGCTTATAAATAATAACTCTGAGTTAACAAAAAAATACATAATCTTAGAATGGGAAGAAAACTTAAGAGTTCATTTAATCCACCATTCCACCAAATGATCTGTAAAATACAACATCCCTAAGAAATGTTCATCCAGCCAGGATTTGCTAGATAATTATCAGTAACCTTTGCTAACACTTTGAAAAGGAAAAAAGGCCCTGCTGGATAGCTCTCACTCTGATAAAGTTCTTTATTACAGGGAACCCAAATCTAACTTCTATTAATTCTCCACACGTTCTTCAGAGTCAAATTAAATTAAATTTACTTGGTTATTGACACTGTGACTTCAAATATTTGAAGATATCTTCTGTCTCCCCAAAGAGACAACCTCTCTCCAAATTAAGTATCCCCAGCTCTAATTTTAGTTTAAGAGTCATTCCTTTCCTATGTATATTTTCAAAAAGATGGAATTGTGAGAACTAAATTATGAATTCATAGACCACGGATAAAACCAGACAGATAAATTAAAAATGTCTAACTCAAACCTCAGTTAATAAAAATTAATAATCAAATCTTACAAAACTACATTGAAGTCCCTTCCCCTTCTCCCTATCTCATGATTATATCACCATACCACACACACAGACATTTTCCAATCTGTTATTTCTGCCTGATCTATAAGCTAATAACAACTTTCAGGTGTTCTGAAGTCCCTCCCCCCAAAAGAAAAAATAAAAGTAGAAAGTTAAGGATATGGAAAAATATTACCTTTAGTAGTATTAGTTATATAGTCTCCTTGTTATGCAAATTAAGTGAAATATATTTACACATTCTGACTTCAATTGTCTGTAGTTTATACACACATGTATACATGGGCAGGTATACACATACACACACACAAAAATAAAAACATTGGCTGGTGACTTGGCAATTATTTCCCAGGCTCCAAAGTTCTGCTTTCTACCGGGTGCATAATAAATACTTTGAAAAGTATCAGAAGCACTGTGCTTATCAACATCAATTTTCAAACAGGAAAAAAAAGCCAATTGTGCATTTCTCCCAATAGCAAAGAGTCTATAAGTCAAGACTGCATTTTTAGCTAGGAAGATCTTTAATCATTGAACCAATATCCTAATTTTATATTAGACATGATGAAATTAAGACCCAAGGAAGTCAATTAATTTGACCAAAATCACACGGCTTATTTGCAAGTTGGGTTTGAGGAGGCTTGTCCTGTGTTCTAAAGAGTTCAGCAACATCAAAACGTGTAAGTCAAGTTCAGCATGGTTAACCACCTTACAAAAAGGATAACAATGCTCATATCTTTTTAAAAATTATTAAAATGATAGTACCATAATGAACATGAAATACTTGACCACTGAATAAGATACTAAGAGATACAGGGCACGGCTCAGATGTAGAGAACCAAAATAATCCCCAGAGCTTTTGCAACCCAGGAAAATTGTTTCATGAAGTCCACATCTTTGTTCAGGGTGGGGAGCAAATTCTGTCTTGAGCTTTGACAGCATGTGCAGTTACTCTTTCTAACCCAAAGAAGTTTAAAGCACCACTCTCTTCTCATTATAGCAAAGAGTATGAGTATAGCATGCAAGGAGGAGCTAGCCATCTCACAGCAGAAAGAGAAGTTGTTCCTGATGTAAAATATTTGATAAGAGTTTGTGGGAGAAAACAAAGCTCTGTAGAATTCACTGATAAAGATTATACTTTCTAAAATGCACGTTATGTAATCTTATAGGCTAAATCTAAAATGTAGCCTATAAATTGCTTTTGATGCTAAAGGCTAGAATTTTACATCATTAATGTAAATAATAGTACTTAGTCCATGCTGTGTTGTCCTGAAAGAATATCTGAGACTGGGTAATTGAAAAGGGGTTTGTTTTGCTCACAGTTGGAGGGTCTGGCCCTGGCTTGTGGAGAGGGATGTTTCGCAGCGTTAGAACATGGCAGAGAAGGTCAAAGGGAAGGTAGATAAGCAGAGTGCAGGAATCACCAGGGCCATCTTGGCTTTATCACAGAATTTGTTATATTTGTAATATTTGTATATTACTTTCTTGAGAAGTATTAAATTCCTGAAATAACTAATCTTGTCCCTGGAAGCAAGAAGTCAAGAAGCATCCATGAGGGATCCACTCCTTTCACCCAAGCACTTTCCACTCCGCCCCACCTCCCAACCACTTCCACAATGCGGATCAAGTTTCAGCATAAACGATGGTGGGGACAGACAAACCATACCCAAACCATAGCAAGTGCCTACCTCATAGAAGTATTTTAATGTTTCTTCATATTAAGATTTGCTAAACAGAGGAAAGTAGAACCTGGTTACAGAACAAATTTTGGAACTAAAGAATGGATAAAGAGAGACCTCCAGACAGAAATGTGTCTATATTTCAAAGTGGGTGAAACCAGATCCATTCCTTCACTTTCCAAAGGAGTCATTCTTCATTCTTTGTTTTAATGAAGGGTTTTCTTTTTACAGTACCTCTTATGTTCCAGATGCTGTAATAGGTCTTAGGAAAACAGAGTGAAGGAAATATCACCTGAGGTGATTGTATTAGCCTAGCAAGACTCTAATCCTTTCAGTTTGTCAAATAACTTATGTAACATCATATCATTTCTTGAGAATCAATTTACTCTAATCCATATAATGCAGCTGACTGGGACACATGTTAGATCAAGAAGGATGCAGAGAGAAAGGAACACCTATGCACTGTTGGTAGGACTACAAACTAATACAACCTCTATGGAAAGTCATATGGAGATACCTCAAAGAACTAAGAGTCGACCTACATTAATCCAGCAATCCCACTATTATTTACTGAAGGAATAAAAGTCATATTATCAGAAACATACATGTACTCAAATGTTTATAGCAGCACAATTCACAATCGCAAAGATGTAGAATCAACCCATGTGCCCATCAATAAAACATAAGTGAATTAATAAAATGTGGTATATGTATATCATTGAGTTCTATTCAGCCATTAAAAAAAAAAATGAACTAATTGCTTTTGGAACAACCTGAATCAAATTGTAGACCATTCTTCTCAGTGAAGTTTCACAAGAATGGAAAATTGAACACTGTATGTACTCCTTAAATTGGAAACTAACCTATGTGCACATTTTATTAAACTCAACTCAGTGGAAAACAAGCAGGTGGGAAGGGGTTCAAAGGGAGGGGTAAATTCACACCTAATGGGTGTACTGCACACTATTTGGGTGAGGGGCACATTTATAACTTTGACCCAAACTGTACAAAAGAAATTTATGTAACTAAAACGTTTGTACCAATTTCATATTCTGAAATTTAAAAAAAAAAAAAAAAAAAGAAAGAAAGATAACTCAGGCTGATGTGAAGCAATGCCCACAAATCAGAGGTATAGGAACAGGAAGAGGAACTGGACACCAGTTATCAGACCCAAAAGCTGAAGGCGTACTGCTTCAGAAACTAATGGTTTCCCAAGATCCCTTCCCCTCCTCCTCATAGTTACAGGAACAGCTGTACATAGGACGTTCAGCTAACATCATACTTCTCAGCTTTCCTTGTGGTTAGATTAGGTCTAGGATTGGGGAGGAGGGCAGAAGGGAAATACTCAACTTCTAGATTATATCCTTACAGAGAGGCAGATTGCTCTTTTCTTGCTTTTTTCTTTTCCCCACTAACTGGAATGTGACCCTAGTAGTTTTGGCCATGTGGGCAAAAATACTGCCAAGATGCCTGAATCCCTGTGAAATGGATTTGTCCTGTCCCCTGGAAGTAGGCAGTACCTCAGAGTTAATGGAAAGAAGTGTTCAACCCAGCGTGCTTTGTTATCTCTTTGTTAGTACATCTAGAGAGTGTAACCTATCTAACAGAGATGTCCTTAACTAGATCCTCTCCACTAGGCCAAAATCTGGAAACAGAACGCAGGCCATGATCACTTTTGCTCATAATAGTAGCTCCAGCATCCAAAATGGTACCTGGAACATATTAGGTGCTAAAAAAAAAATTGTTGTATTGAACAGAATAGAATAAAATAATTAAATTCCTGACTCCAGGTAAAATCATTGTATTATGAGGAACTAACAGGAAACAGAAGTATAAGATGGCTTTCTCTCTCAATATCTTATTAATGCATATTCTTCCAATTCTCTAAGGATAATTATGTTTTATATGAAAATAAAATCTTGCATTGGCAGAAGTTAAAATTCCTCTGGTATGTTTTTTTGATAACCAAAGAAAATAGTTATCAGATGCTAAGCTTGTTAGACAATAAGGCTGAAAATAGCATAGAGCCATGATCATATTCTTTGTGATATTATTGTATTCACAAGCTAAATTACTTTTTGAATATATACAACAGAATTTAGCTGTATTTATATGAAAACGTATGAAATTACTGATCCCTTTTTGTATGTGTGTGATCTGGGGGTAATTTTGATTTCTGCACAGAGAACGTGTGTATAAATTGCCACAGAGCATGCGCTTACAAGTTGGATTAATTAAAAGATCTTGCATTCCATCACCACCAAAGACATGAAAAAATGTTCATTGTCTCTAATCATCAAAGAAATACCAAGAAAAAACACTCTGAGATATCACCTAACTCACAAAATCTCAAATCTGCAGATGCTGGCATTGATGTTGAGAGAAGGGAACACTTTTGTACTGCTGGTGGGATTGTAAATTAATACACCCTCTATAGAAAGAAGTATGGAGAATTCTCAAAGGACTCAAACTGGACCTTCCATTTGATAGCACAATCCTATTACTAGGCATCTAACCAGATGAAAAAATAATAATTTTAGCATAAGGACATTTGCATTAGAATATTTATCCCAGCTCAATTCACAGTTGCCAAGATGTGGAAACAAGCCAAGTGCCCATAGACACATGAATGGATTAACAAACTGTGGTGTATGTAGACCATGGAGTGCTATTCAACCATAAGAAAAAAATGGAGACTTTGCTTCTTTTGTGTTTATCTGGATGGAGTGGAAACACATTCTTCTTAGTAAAGTATCACAAGATTGAAGAGAGAAATATCCAATGTGCTCAATACTAATATGAAACCAATATATAAACAACCACACGTTGACACGAAAGAAAAACACAAGTCTAGTCTAGTGAGGGGAAGGAGACTCTGATGACTCTGTCATCAGCAATGTTCTCTGCCATTTGTCTAACTTTTCCTTTCAGTTGCCCTTTCCTATGTTTCAACATGACCGAAAGACTTCCTGGTACCTTCAATTTCTGCCTCTATTTGACAATAAAGCAACATTAGTGACTGAACTTTATCCAAGAAAGCAAGCATGGCTTATTGCAAGCAAAAATAAGTGTTTTTCTCCCAATTTTCTCCCTTCACAAAGAATTGCTGCCTCTTTTCAAAGCTAATCCCATATGACCTTCCTTCTTCCACAAACTGTTCTCTAATGTAATGATTTCTCCTTCTGGTCTCGTCAGCATCTATTTCTTTGTGAGACTCTCTCAGCTGCTTGCTCTGAGTCCCTCTGTCTGGTTTTTCTCTCCTCCTCGTCCTCCTTTAGGATCTGTCATCTGTTTCTCTCTTTCTTGCTATTTCTGTGTATTTTCTGCTTCTGTCTCTCTGCCTCTGTCCCCTGTACTGTCCCAGAGCGCCTCTGTTACTGTCTCAGACTCTCTCCCTCCCTTTCCACACACCTTGCCTCTAACACCCAGCAATACCTCTCTAACAGGCAAACAGACTCTCCAACCATAGACCTTCCTTCATCTTTGGTGTTTTGAGCTCTTAGCATGCAAGAGCTCGTCTTTCACCTCCAACTCTACAGAAAAGGAGTCCGGCTAGAATTGAGAAGATGAAGCTGAAAAGCCCAGAGGTGAATTCTGAGGAAGAGGGTATCAAAGTGAAGAGGCATGTACCAAAGTAGGTACAAACAACAAAAAAAAGGAGACCAGCCTGTACTTGCTATATTTAGCATTTAGTTTACAGATAACTTAGTATGAGTAGTTTTGGCAAAGCAGTGAGCACACAAACGTATTCCAGTGGGTTAGGAGGAAACAAAAGATGAAGAAGAGAAAGCCTCCTAGGCTAGGCACTGTTCTAAGCCTTAGAAATACAATTAAAAGCAAGGTTGACACTCTATGTTTTAAGGAGCTTAGAATCTAGTGGGAACCGAGATAACATAATGAGACAATGTAACATAATGTGACATAAAGTGAACATAACATTAACATAATGTGACAATGGAAATACAAGGTTATGTAGAAGCTGGTAGGGGGGGCACTGACTCTGAATTTAGGGGGATGATAGACATTCTAGACACGACAAAGACTGCAAAATCTTGGCAGACCTCAGTTCCTTATGCACACACTCAGCTAGATGATATTTGCAGCCTCCTTCACAGTTAGGCTGTGGCCATGTCGCAGAGTTCCAGCTGGAAACTGTAAGCAGAAGGGAAATGTACCTCTTCCAGACCTGGCCCATAAAAGTTCTCCTCTGCTTTTATCCCCTTCTCGCTAATTGTTTGGCGACCTCAGACACCACAAGGTGAACACGCCAGAGTTTTCATCCATCTCACCCCTCAGATCATTGAATCGAACAGAAACCTTTTATCTACTCCTATCTCCACTGAGCAAATAAGAAATAAACTTCTATCATGACCGAGGTTCTGTCATCTTCTATTAGTCAACTTTTTTATAGCAGCTAGACTAATACTAATATATAGAAATGAAGGATGTGAAGGAATGAGCCCCGGGAAAGTAATGGTGTTTGTATTGATATGTCCACCTCTTCACGAGACGTCAGGGTCCTTGACACTCTCTATTCAGCTTTATGTCACTGTGACCTGCGAGACAGCGTGAATTAGCAAGGCTGATAGCTGCCTTCCCAGAGTCGGATTAGCGGCTCAAATATTTATTTAATAAAAATAAACAAATCAGCTATCTTAGGATGGCATTAAATATTTTATTTTGTATTTTTTCTACATTTCAGATTTCTGAACAATAAATGTAGACAACCACCATCATTTGCATTTTATTTTGTTAAGCCTACTCATTCTTCTCCAAATCCAGTAATGCTCCTCAAACACACAACACTGATAACTACAATCACCGATATTGACCTTAGCTGTGGTAATGGCATTCATGTCTGATTTGTTATGCATTCTGTGAGGATGTCAGAAATATTAATTTATAGTGACCAGGTAATCTCTCTATTTTCATGTCATTTGTACATGAAAATTTAGAGAATATTTTTAGTAAATTTGTGTTGAGTCCTTAGATTGTACTGTTTAATGATTATTTTAGAACATGTCATATTACCTTTGGTATTTAATAGTATCAGATCCAACTTAAATTGGTATGCTATTTTAAAAAATAATTTGAAAAGTCAGTTACGGTATTACCAGCTCATTCTCTAGATTAGCCAAAGGCACAATTATTAGGAAAAGTTAAAATATTCTAATTATTACATTAACATTTACATAGAACAATATCTATTTCATATAGCTGAAGCTAGCCTCTACTTTAAGCTCATTTTATTATTTGCTGTATTGCTCCTGGAATTAGGAGGTCATCCTATTTATCTGATACATAGTAGATACATAGGCAAATTATACATACTAAGCATTGAAAGATTCAGCAAGAAACATGTCAACATTTAGGGTATTTCCATCATACATCAGGGACTTTTTGAAATCTTGAGACTGTAGGGATGGAAAAGTCAGGATCCTTGTCATCAGGAGATGATCACCTAGCAGCAGATGCAGGCAGCCTTAAATAGTATTAAAAAGATGAAGAGTGCAACAGCCAGGTAAGTATAACATGTCATGTCAATACAGGTGAGAGAGCAATTACTTTTGCTGAGCAGTAAGTAGGGAAGGTGACACAGGCTTCCCAGAAGAAAGGCCCCTTGAGCTGAAACTGGGGGATGAGTAGAGATTTCCCAGGGAAAATAATAGGCATGTCAAGAAAATTAAGGTGGAGAAAATGACTTCATGTAAATACAAGAAGCATAAAAGTGACCAGCACATCTGAGCACAATTACTACTACGCCATTCTAAAATATTCCATTTTTATACTATAAGCATCTTTATAAGAAGTGTCGAGTGGCCCACGGGAGGAAGAGATAAAGGGAGGAAGGATATTATTAATTACCCACAATGACAGTCCACATGACGAAGACCTGGGAGTGGCAAGAAGAGACGTTTCAGACACAGGAATAATCAGACTCAATCCTGAAAGAGAAAGGAGGGGACTGTGACCCCATAATTTCTAAATGAGGCAACTGAGGGAATAAAGATCCCCAAGTAAGAAATGTGTCATGAAAAGCAAGTTTGGGGAAAAGATCACAAAATTATCCTGGTCATGCTGAATTTCAGATATCTGTGGAGTAATCTGCAAGACATAAGAGTACAGAAATAAATACACGGGCCAAGAACTTAGAAGTAAACTGTAGTCAGGATGATACCAATGTAGAAGAAAGTAGGCACTAAACTGTGAAAGGAGATGAATAGCCAGAGGAAGAACATTTTAAAAATACAAATATCGGAACGACAGACAAAGATGATCAATAAAAGAGTCAAACAATGCTTGGTCATAGAGGTAATAAAGAACCAGGAAACATTTGGTTTCAACCCAGTCTAGCATCACTACCACTCTCCCACCAGCTAAAGACGTTCATGACACTTCTAGATTCGCTATATTGTTCCCAAATTTTTTCTAGTTCTGGCTTGGTTCTTGGGAATCTGCCTTCTATCGCTCATTTAGAATCTCACTCTCATTACATTTGAGAATTAGTACCTGTTTTTCTAGCTCCTTTTGCCCTGGCTCCTGATTCAAAATTAAGGTGGAGAAAATGACTCCACCTTAGATTGGATTCTTTAACGGCTTTCGGAACATCAAACGAGAAAAAGCGGTAATCTATCCAGCCAACAACCCCTAAGAACCCAGCCATGACCCAGGCCAGCTACAAAGCTACAATAATGAAAACAAACATGTATTGACACTAACTAAAGCCAGGCGCGGCATTAATTACTTCAGTTTGTTTTTTTTTTCACATGCCCATTATATGTTCTTACTACATTCTCATCAGGAGATTTAGTACCATGGTTGGTTTTTATTCTTTATTCTTTTAGTCTTATTCATTCTTTTTTTATTGTTTTATTTCAAATTAATATGAGTGTACAAATTTTTAGGTTACATTGTTCTCATTTCAGGGTAAAGTGCCATTTATAAAAGAGCCCCTCCCCCAGGGGCGTGTTATACCCCCCAGTGTGCACACTAGCTGAGAGCCCGCCTCCTGCCCTCCTCCCTCCTTCTGCCAAGCATCCTCTCCCTCCCTCTTCCCCTGTCCTCCCCCCCCCCCCGTATTAGGCTATATTTGTGCATTATTATTCATATGAGCATGTAATTGATAATATATTGGTCTCATATTAGTATTGAGTACATTGGATATTTATCTTTCCATTCTTGAGATACTGTACTAAGAAGAATGTGTTTCAGCTCCATCCATGTTAACACAAATATGCAAAGTCCTCATATTTTTTTATGGCCGAATAATATTTCATGGTATACACACACCACAATTTGTCGATTCTTCATGGGTTGATGGGCATTTGGGTCGCTTCCACCACTTGGCAATTATGAATTGAGCTGCAATAAACATTCTGGCGCAGATGTCTTTGTGGTAAAATGATTTTTGTTCTTCTGGGTAGATACCTAGCAATGGGACTGTGGTATCTAAGAGAAGGTAAACTTTCATTTCTTTGAGGATTCACCATACTTCTTTCCAAAAAGGCTGGATCAGTGTTCAACCCCCCCAGCAGTGGGAGCGTTCCCTATACGTATCTCTGCCAGCCCCTTCTTCAGCCAGAGGTGAAGGGACTGAGATCATACGCGGGAAGAGGGGCCCAGGATCCCCAGGTCTGCAGTCCTCACCACTGCCTGACATTACCTCTCAATGTGCTGTCCAGTCCATCCAAATCCAAACAAGGGGCAGATTTTAAAAGTTCTTAGCTTTAAAATTCAAAGGAAGATGGAATTCAAGAGGAATTGGATATTTAACACTTCCAAACATTGCAGGAAGCAAAAAAATCGGAACTTAAAAAGAAGCCAGTGGATTGGCCCCTTAGAAGGTTGACAACTGCCTCCCCAGAGCAGCCTACTTCATCTTATCACAGGGGAAATAGTGGAATTGGAACTGTTTGTGAAACAGGATAGAAGGGTACGTGGAGGCACAAACTTCAGGCCACTCCATCAAGAAGTTTGATGATGAAGGAAGGAGAGACAGAGAAGTAGTTAGAGAGGCGAGCATGTTCTAAACCATGTTTTAGAAGAGGATTTGATGAGAGGTCTTCCGTAGGCAGGAGAAGAGAAGCTTCTGTTGACCCGTTTCAGTCGATGCCAGACAGACACGCTGCTGGGTCCCAGGCCCCAAGGATGGAATCACGAACACAGGTGGGCAGCCTTCCTGGGGTGCTCCTCATGAAGGGACCAACTGGGGGGGACTGTAGATGGCAAGGAGTTAGGGTTGGGAAGGGGGAATGGACAGCTCACAGCCTGAGGCCATCTGTTTTCTCCAGAAAGTAGGTGGTAAGACCTTCTGGAAAGAACAGAGCTGGTGAAGTATAATTGGGAGTCTGCATGAAAGTTGTAAAAGGATTGTAACAGCCACCTTGGGAATGGGCTGGGGGGCTGACTAGATGTAAATAAAATGTTTGCTAAGCAGAAACGAGGGCCCAGCTGAGGAAAAAGTTCAGAAGCTTATCATGGAGGCAATCAGCTACAATTATGGGATTTCTCAGGCTGGTCTCAGCTTTCCACTTGGACTGATCTGGATGAAGGCTGCAAAACAACAGAAGGCAGGGGGATGAGGAAACCGAGAGCATCGAAAAGTGTCCGAAATCATTCTTCGTGGCTCCTGGCTAGATACGGAACAAGTAGACCCAGCAGGACAGTGACAGGCTCAGAGAGCAGGGAGGCCTTAAAAGACATGTCCATAGAAGAGGCAGGGAAAGGGCGTGGGGAAGGGATGCTAAAGAGGAAGGATACTGTCACCATGACGACAATTTGGCTTCTAATTTTGCTCTGCTCCCTGATTTTTTTTTTTTTTTTAGGTTTCTTAAACCACAATGCTGGTGAATTATTCAACATCCTAGATGTATATTAGCTGGTTAAGTTGAATTTCTCTCACGAGTCACTTGAAATCAAAAGTTCATTCAATGTACACCAGCTGCTAGCCCCCCGGGGGTGGGTGTGAGAGAAGGCCGCTCTTCAGGGTAACAGTGACCACCGACCAGGACCCATGGCTGGAGGACAGGCTAGAGTTCACCCCCAATAAGTCCTTATGCCCTTGCTTTTGTGCAGGGCACACACACACACCCTCAACCATATTCTGCTGTCCTGGGCAAACCCAAAGGAAAATTTAAAAAAATTTATTTGGGGTTATATCTCCCTGGATTGGGAGTAAAATCTTAATTTTATGAAAGTGCATATTAAAATCTTCTGTGGAAAATATTTTTAATGATATAAAATAAGAATGAATAAATGAAAAAGAACATAGCTATGAGATTCCCTATGTGCATATTTCTAAATAAAAGCAACTCCACATCAAATGAAGTGCCTGCGTGCTCTCTCTGATGGCAATGTAGACTCCCCCATCGTATATACAAGCTTAAAATGCAATGATTCAATGCCGGATTCATAACTCTGGACATGAAAAGGGAAACTCACTTGACAAGGTCAAATCTTTTAAATAAATTTAAATCTCATATCAGGAGAGAGTATGAATTCAGAAGTAGAGAGCAGACAAAGGAATGATAGGCTGTCACTCCATCTTCCAATTATAAGATATGTTCCTTTGTCCTCAGCCCCCACATTCAGATCTGTGATGAGAAAGACAGCTCAGACTCTATAAACAGAATGGTCTATAAACAGATGCTGGAAAGGGCCAGAAGTATGACTTGCTGTAGAGAAAAGCCAACCACTTTCCCTCTAAGCTTTATAAAAAGCTCTTCTAAGCCTTAGTATTTTTAGTTACAATATTTATAACACATACCTGCTCTCTTCATTAAAAATGACAAAAAAAAAAAAAAGCTATCTTACCTACAGATGGAATGGACAGCTCTCTTGGAGCAGTAAATGAGAATGATTCCCAGAATCTAAGGAATAGCAATTGCCATCTGTTATTTAGCATAATTTAATTTAACTGATAAAACTGCCTCCTTGCTGTGAAAAATGTTGGCTTCTCCAAAATGCACGGGAAAGTGCAGGATCAAGCCTTTAGATACTTATATTTGGGTTATAGTTTATTTTTAATGTAATCACGGGTACACTTTAATCTTAAAAGTTAACCAGGGTTTATACATCTGACAAAATAGTATATGGACCATACATCTGTCTTATTTTAGCAACAAAAATATCCACGGATGGCCTAGAAGACAATTCCTAAGAGAAATTAGAATCAGTGTCAATTAGCCATTTAACCTTTTGGATTGAAGTAAAAACTGAAAAATAATGTGTTGACTAATTATTTTTTGCATGGGGACATTAGCGTTTATGTCAACAAATGATTCACAGAGAAGACACAATCGTCTGTAAGTGAATGATCTTCCATGGAAATTCAAAAACTATTTTTCAAATCTGCCATAGTCTCAAAGAGACTACAGACTCTTGCTGTCACTTATTACCACACGGATGCAAATAAACTACAAATTAACTAGAGAATGACAGAATTCAGAAAAATGTTCATAATACATTCCAAATAAGACATAATTTTAAAGACTGTGAAGTAACTACCACTTCAGCACCCATTATCACATTGACAATTATATATTTATACATATGAACACATACATACAAAATATGGATATTTTATATATATGATTTTTTTCTGAAAATACATTGCCATCAAAATTTTACCCATTCCTTTTCAAAGTATCACATTTTCTCTGTAAAGGGAAAAAAACAATATTTGCAAGTCTTATTCACTAATCAAGAAATATGGTAAATAAATATTTAGGACCTGTGCTACACAAAGGGGCCTAGAACGAATAGCAAAAACGTGGAAGGGGAATCCAGTAACTCTTATTCTGTCTTATTTCACTGGGCCACAACCATCTCTGATCTCTTCTAGCCATTTTGAAAGTACATGTTATCAATCGAAGGGTGATAAGATCAGAGTATAGATGGCATAGTTCAAATTCATCATCAAGATGGAAAAGCTGCCAAAAACATTGGAGTCGGTAGTGCCTTTATTTTTTTAATGAAAATCAGCATATAAAAAAACCATTCATTACTGTTTGAAGATGATTCGACAGACAGTGACTTTCCTATTCATATTATTTTATTAGGCATTGTTGCAGTGATATTTTTGAGCATTTAGACAAATTCAGAGTTTTTTTGTGTGGTTCTAGTTTTGCTGGTGTATTTGGTTTGCATTTGCACAAGTGCACCACCCTACCTGTCACAATCCTACTGCAAAGAAGTGGGAAGACAAGGACGCAAACTGTGCTCCACAATTAAACTAAAACAACCCTCCACACACACAGCCTTTTCCTTCTTCATCCCTAATATCTAAGGCATAGGGTGAGCTTTGCACTCAGCCATTGAGACTCCCTAGGGAGTATTTTTTACTATTGTACCTTATCACATTATCAATACCCTTAGAGAGATTCTACTCTGAGAGTTTTGTTAACCGTCACTCCCCAAAGATCATTTCATGGTAGGTATATAGTAAGTCACATCTTTTCATCATTTTAAATCCTATTTGGGAGGACACAAAGTGTAACCACATATCTGTTGATACATCTGTACCAAGATAATATAACTGCAGTATCAAATGCTGGGCTAATGAAGGGCCTTCTAGATAAGATGCTGTAATAAACTTATTTTCATGTACCACAATGTTACTTGTTAAATGTTTTCTTTCCTTGCCCTTCTTCAATGTAGGTCATATATATACAAATTTTAGACTTCTTTCCAGTCTACCCTTACCTTGATCATACTTCTAGGACATTGCTAACTAGCTCACTATACCCACCAGCATCCAGTCATCAAAGGAAGGTTTTATGAGATAAGCCACAAACTATCTTTCATGTTACAATACATGGATGCATGAGATTCACTGAACATGTCTGGAAATTTAAATCTTAAATTATTTGTCTGCATAGGGCCTTGTTACCATAGACCACGTGTTGAAGGAAATTTCCTGAAATGATTTTTCAAATTTTTGTGAAAAACAAAAGATATATATCCTAATATATCTTATATACATATTTAAAATACATTATATGATATCTACTAATTAAGACAAACTAATCCATTGGAGTAGTATGTATATACATATAGAATATGTAATAATCATTTGCTGGCTACAGATTTGTTACAGTAGTCCCACCTTATCTGTGTGGGACATATTTCAAGACCCCATGAATGCCTGAAACTATAAATACTACCAAGCCCTATGTACACTATGTTTTTTCCCGCACATGAATACCCAAGATAAGGCTTAACTTACATATTACACATAGCAAGAGATTAATAATAACTAATAATAAAAATAGAACAATTATAATAACATTCTATTTATAATTTCAGATAGAACATTCATGTTTACCAGAGATTTTAGCAAGACCAGCAAAAGATTTGTGTTCACTTAAAGGAAGACCTTTCCAACATCTCTTTGGCATATCTGAATTACCAACATCCCTCCTCTTGAGCTTTGGGACCATTGTTACTTAAATTAAAGGTTACTTGAACACAAGCATGACAGCTACTCTGATAACCAAGACAGCTACCAAGTGACTAACAAGTAGGGAGTGTCCACAGTGTAGACGCACTGGACAAAGGGTGATTCATGTACCCAGCAGGCAGAACGAAGCAGGACAGAGCTAGATTTCATTGTGCTACTCAGAATGCAGAAAACTTAAAAGTAAAGAATTGTTTACTTCTTTAATTTTTCTTTTAATAATTGTAGACTGTAGTTGACCACGGATAACTGAAACCACAGAAAGTGAAACTGAGGATAAGGCAGCACTACTGCATAAATATGGATTTATATGTATGGATACCTATATATAAATATATAAATATTCCAATATTTATATATATGGATACATATAAATATTCCAAGTAAGATAAACTAATCCACTACATTTTTTTCCAGAGCATCTTATAACCCTACTTTATTCAACTGTGATTACTATTTTAAAAAGTTTACTTAACATAAACTATCTCACCTTACTTCCAAATATTTAATTTTCTTTTTTTTTTTTTAGAGACAAGAGTCTCTCACTTTATTGCCCTCGGTAGAATGCCATGGCGTCACAGCTCACAGCAACCTCCAACTTCTGGACTTAGGCGATTCTCTTGCCTCAGCCTCCCGAGTAGCTGGGACGACAGGCACCTGCCACAATGTCTGGCTATTTTTTTGTTGCAGTTTGGCCGGAGCCGGGCTCAAACCCTCCACCCTTGAGATATGAGGCCAGCACCCTACTCACTGAGCACGGGCGCCACCCCAAATATTTAATTTTTAAGGCACAGATTTTTTACAATTATATGCTTTCATCTATATTGACATTACATCTGTGCCGTAAATATTCTGCTAAACATAATCTTGCAAACTGAATTGGGACCACTTACAAGCTCGTGGTGTGTAATACCACCAAGAAAAGAAGATGGCTTTATTTTCCATATCTAAAACTACACAACCAGCTCTTTTCAGTCAAACAGCAGACCAACCTTGGCAAGTCTTCTTTGCTAAACTTAGTTATTAACTTTTGCCACCACTTTGGCTGTCAGTTTGAATCATCCGTGGAGAAATAAATGAGAAAATAGAAAATGTTCCTTGTCTTGGCAAAGAACATCAGGGTGGAAGTGAGAGAAGATAATGAAACCCCGGCTGCTGATTTCTTCCTATGCTTATTTTTGTTCTTGAGCTGGTTGTAGAAAAACACTAATGAAACTCTCTTCTGATGATGGGGAAAATGTTCCGAAATGGATCTTGACCCTTGCTAAAAACTCATCTCACAGATTACTGTACAGTTCTCCACCTACGAGGCTACAAAGGACTTCTTAGCTCACACAGTGAAGCAGAACAATTCTCATTACTTCTGCTTCCATAGATAATCTTTTTTCCCCTCAAAAGTAGAATGAAAACATTCATTTTTTCCCCCAAAGATTTCAAATTAGCTTATATTTAATGGTTCTTAACAATGGCATTTTTGGTCTGTGGTCATGGTGAATGAAAAAACAGTATAGTATCAGTTAGTTTCTTTCGAAGATATTTTAATATTTCCTTTTTTCCCCTGATGATAAGTAACAAAACAGTTCAAACAGTGGAAAGAAATTGTAAGAACCAAATGATGAGACAATTGGAACAGTAGGAATGCAACTCCAATTCAAATATGTTGGGAAGGTGGAGATTCTGTGATATAGGTATCAATATGCCAAAATTTATACTTGAAAAGCAAAATTTCTCTTATATATGTAGCGTACAATTCTACAATGATACATACAAAAAAAAATGGATGACATCTCTTTTGTAATTTGTTCCTCCTAAACGAGTCATACATGCACTTTGTCTGACTTCCAGAGACCTCACACATCCTCACTTTCCAATTGCAACCAGGCACTATACTTAGAATCATAGGTAACATTCAAAATATGCAAATCTGACAGTTTTTGTGAACGTAGGAAAGGCCTGAGGATTTCAAGAGCACGTCAGGGAACGATATGCATTGTATGTGAGCTAAGTCACCATGGATAAAGGCAAAAGAAAGGAAATTAATTAAAAGCAGGTGAGTAGAGAAGATAAATCAACGCAAGAATAGATCTGAGAGAGAGAGAGAGAGAAGAAGCATTAGAGATTGAAGCTATGATACGTAAACAAAGATATCTCAAAGCCCAGGTTGAGGAAGAGGGACAAAGGAGAGACACGCACATTTGTGTGCTGCAATCACAGTGGCTTTGTGCATGGTAGAGTGGTCACTGGAAGATGAAAGACAAAAACACACAATCCCCTTGCACTCCTTCACCTTGCTCTTTGCTAGGTGATATACAATGTTGTTTCCTTCAACTATCAACAAAAAGACTAATAATCTTCGGAAACCCCAAAGCTAACATTTTAAAATTCAGATGTTCATTTACTGATACATCTGTTCTACAACTGGACTAAAAATTTTACTCGGGGATATTTTATTTATTGAAATGTATTTTCAGTTGCTAAACCTATGACCAAGGATGACTTCTGTCTCATAGAGGGAGAAATAGAGGCTCCAAACGTCCTATAAAACATGGTACAAAATTCTTAGTAGAATAAAGATTTTAAAATCTTTCCATGACAATCTGTTAACTTCTCGGGTAAACTGCTGCTTTGAATTTTAGGGGTCATTGAAAGTCTATCAGTTTCCTTTCACAGGCAGTCTGCACTTTCTGTGGTGGTTTTATTTGAAGAAGATGCTGCTATCCCAAGGAGTATTTGAGCATCTGAACAGAGTATCTTTGGCAAATTTTCTCATGTTAATTTTTCCCTCCAAGAAAGGTAACCAGAAATCATTATGTTTTCTCTCTTCCCTGATACATTTAGATTTACAGCAATATCTTAATATTAAAATCTTTACTATACCATGTGCATAGTACTGCTGCCAAAAAATATCATCATAAGTGTGGCTGCTTAAACAGCACACATTTATTACTTTATGCTTCTGAAGGTCAGAAGTCCTCCAAGGGTTTCACTAAAATCAAAATGTTGGCAGAGTGAGTTCCTTTCTGGAAGGGCTGAAGGAGCTCATTTGCTGGCAGATTTCAAGTCCTTTGGGTTGTGGTATTGAGGTCTCCATTTTCTTGCTGAATGTCAGCTGTCAACCATCCCTACATCTAGAAACCAGCCACGTTCCTTGGCTCATGGCCTCACTTCCTCCGTTTTCAAAGCTAACAGGCAATTCTGTCTCATATTTCTAATCTAGTCTTCATCTTCTCCTATTACATCTTTCTAACCTATTTTTCTGCCTTCTTTTCTACTTTTAAGTGCTCATGTGATTATATTGGTCCCACCTACATATTTCAGGATCAACTCCCCATTATTAGATCCTTAATCTCAATCACTTCTGCAAAGTCACTTTTACTAAACTGAATAACATAACATATCCAAGGATTCTGGGGTTTGGGACCCGAGCATCTTTGGAGGAGCCATTTTTCTGTCTACCATACCTTTAAACTATTTTATGCTGCAAAGAGGTTCACCTTATACCTGCACCATGAAAATAAAATAAAAGTAAAATTGAAAATAAAAATGTCTCTGTTTACCTGTTTAAATGTGTTTACTAGTTGAAAGGTTTGGCCTATTGCTAAAAATTTCAAAATGTTTTATCTTTCAAATTGCAAAAACCAACTACCTATTGACGTTAGGAGAGATAGAAGTTTACCAGGTGAACTTCAGCAAAAACCTTGGTATATTTGGCAAATGACATTTAAATCCTAATATTATGATTTATGAAGTACCACAGTGAAATTCTGCATGTGCGTCAAATAAGTACTCAGACTGAACTTAAACCAACTGTCAAAATGAAGGCATTTTGTCAAATAGATTTACAAAATATAAAACAAAGGTTTAAAAAATAATAAAAATTGTCCATTACTATCAATAAATGTGTCAAAAAAGAGGTTTAAAATAAAAGATTGGTAAATGTTTATTTCATCCTTATCTTATCCCTTAAAAATCTTTGTGTTTTTAAATGGATATTGTAAATATAGCAGTAACAAATGAATATATTATAATAAAAATCTTTTTAAAATAAATAAATATGCATATATAAATATAAGTATACATATGCAGGCTGCATGTCCTAAGTTGTTACTTATTGTTGTAGGCCAGCAAAAATACTGAAAATTGCTGCACTAATAAGTTCATATTAAATATACTTGGTTGCTACATTCCAAATAAAATTGTCAAAAAAAAATTTATCAATTAAGCTGATATCATTAGTTTTGCAAGAGTTTTCTAACAGCTAAATTAGATCTAGATTTTTCATGATTTCAATCAGCCACTCAAAAAATGTCATAAAAGTGTAGTTACTAAGGAGCACAGAGTCTTCTTATTTTGGAAACATTAAGCAAATCCTTTTAAAACACCACATTTTCTAAATCTGTCACTTGATTTTAAACATTGAACTTTGAAAGTCACAGGAACATTTAAAATATCATTTATCTCTCTCCAGTGGGTAGGGGGCTTTATTTGCTCATAAGACATAGCCCCTCATTTCTTCTTGTGAAACATAAAAATAAAAACTTTAAAATACATTAGTAACAGCTGTAAACTTCTGGTTGTCTTGATTTCTTTATGGCTCTTGTATAACACGTTTTTTTCTTGTGACAATATGTCATAAGCCAAGTTGTACAATGTTAGCAAGTATGTAATGAGTAATAGACAATTTTTATAATTGTATTTTTTCAGGATTATTTTCCCCTCCCAAGTCATGCTATTTATTTCTTTGGGTTTTATTTGTTAATGTGTTTGTGTCCAGTAGATGCACACTGTATATTCCCTTTAAAAAACAGAACAAATTCATTCTACTTACCAAACTATTCCCTGAGCCCCAGAGCCAATAGGCTTTAGATTCTGGTAGCGCTTGAGAACTGTGAAGGTTGAATCTCCCACTTCCACACTGTAGAACTGGTTGTCAACTTTACTTTTGCTCATGTTGTAATGTTTGGCAATATATGACACATCCACTTGTTTATCGAATCCCTGTCAAAAAGGAGAGCAAAAACAGGAACAAGTGAATAAGCAGAAAGATAATTTGATGCAGAGAAGCCTGTCCTTAGAATGATTACTAGTGCTTAGCCATCTATCATCTAGTTCATGAGGTTTACATAGGAAAAAAGTGTTAATCCATGCAAGATTACCTGAAGTAAAAAGAGCTTAGAAAAACAATGCAAAGGCATCGCTTTCAAGATTAAAACTATTAAAAATAAATTAATCTTGGATTTCATTCACATAATCTTTTCTGAAGTGTCCCATTAAAACCATTCATTTGCAGAACAAACATCTGCTAAACATGTGCTGTCTCAGCAGCAGGCATTTCAGAATTTAAGTGAATCAGACGAGAGGGGAATGTGGCTCATCCATTACAAATACTGCATCTATTGCCCTTTAAAAACTGACATACAAACTAACATGAAATTTTAACTATTTTAATTAAGTAAATTTGAATTAAACAGTAGGGACTTATTTTGTTCTAATTAATACCAAAAATGTCTTTATCTTTAATAAAGCATACAGAAAATTTAGTTCAAATTAAGATTATTCTAAAATTCCACATGCCGTTTTATTTTTTGAAAGTTTAGGTTTTAAATATTTCAATTGTTGCATTTTTTGTTTATCTTTAAGATTTTAAAAATTTTTTAAAAAGTGGAATTGGAAGGTTCCTAACACAAAGAAATGATAGATGCTTGAGGCCATTGGGATAATTAGGTAATTACCGCAATTAGATTGTTATATATAGGGTGCCCATATCAAAGTTTGTCCTTAAAATTTTGAATGATTTTATATACACTACACATAGAATGTAAACGTCAATTATCTATATTTATTATGTATACATAAATGATATTATATTGTACTTTAAGACAAATATTTCAAATATTTTGGATTCTATAGCTAGAAGGGACCTCACAGAATCATTATCCAGCCCATTCTTTGTGGCTCACTGGGAGATATCTACCCAGCAATGATCCCCTCTTCCTGCAGAGATTGTTCAGATTTTGAGCACCTACATTTTCTGTGGTTCTTCCCAAATCCCAGAAATTGGAAATTAATTAACTAGTGGTTCTCCATAGAGATGGGTTTAATCCATTGAGGACTTTAGGGAGATTTGTGGGCACATTTGGAAATGCCACGGTGATGAAAGATGTGGCTTAGACACATATTTATCTGGCATACCAAAGAATGCTGGTGTCCTGAAATGAGTGAGACATTCCTACCCAAGTAGTAATTCCCTACACACAACTCTTGAATGTTCTACCAAAGCTCTAATTGGCAAAAAACCTGACCATAATACTTTGAGCTCAGAATCTAAACCAAAAATTTTATGTATGATTTTGACATATAGTAACTTTTCTGAAAATCTAATTCTCATATGATTTGAAGATTTAAACGATACCAGGCTTTGAACCCCTCAGTTGGTCATATAGCTATTGTACTTGTAAAATGTCATCTCTAAATAAAAAATAGAAATAAAAGTACCATCTATTTGTCTGCTATATTCTCTCGGAAAGAACCCCAGGCAGCACCGATAATGTAAGGAAGGCGAATACAGTGGGGACTATATGAACGTGTGTAGTGAAACCTGTGAATTCAATGCAAGAACCTTGAGATTCCAGACAGTGGAGACAGACGTGAGAGTAGAATCCATGTGACAGGCACCGGCTTATGATTGGAACACAGATGGTGGCAGCATTCAATATAAATGCACACAAACTTCAGACAATAAAAAGGACTATGGGAAGTTATGTTGTTTGGTCAGAAAACAAAAAATTGGATAATTTTCAAATGCAATCACAAAACATCAAAATTTTGAAGACAGTCTATGGAGCATGGAATAGGAAATTAAACAGGGCTATTAAAAATCTGGGCATTGCAGGCCTATTCAAGGAGACAACAACAGGGTTTAGAATTTAGACAGCACCGGCTCGGCACCTGTGGCTCAGCAGGCTAAGGCGCCAGCCATGTACACCTTAGCTGGCGGGTTCGAATCCAGCCTGGACCCGCCAAACAAAAATGACGGCTGCAACAAAAAAATGGCCCGGCGTTGTGGCCATTTTTTGCCTGCAGTCCCAGCCACTTGGGAGGCAGAGGCAAGAGACTTGCCGCTTGAGCCCAGGAATTGGAGGTTGCTGTGAGCTGTGATGCCACAGCACTCTATCCAGGGTGACAGCTTGAGGCTCAGTCTCAAAAAAAAGGAATTTAGACAGCACAAACAAGAATGCTGGTATTAAAACAATCCTTGATTGCAATTATAGTCCTGGGGACTGTTCTCTACACCATTTCAGTTCTAGACATTTCCGCATATGAGTAGAACAGCCTGATTAAAGCCTGCTTTTTTACTAGCTGAGAAAGGTTTAAAAAGCAACTGGAGCTAGATTTTCAAATGAATTCATTGACCAAGATTGATTCAGGCTGAATGAAGTGCCTAACTTGCCATTTGTCAAGCTCTGACTTTTCTTTACATCTTTTTGTATGTTGGTTTCTGACCACCACAAAATCCTTATCACGTGCTCACCTCATGAAACCCAGGCAATCCACTTCCCTTTCTCCCACTGACCGCCTTCCCTTTTGAAGTGTGGCTTTCCCAAATCTATTGCCTGCGTGTACTAATCATTTGCAGTGTCCTTCATGTTCCAGATGCCCAACTTAACGCTGGGTCTTGGCACCACCCTATTCCTCTGGACTTGGCTGTGGCATTTCTAGCTATGTCTTAGTCTTCATTTACACTTGAACCCAACTGTTGGCCCTCCTCTTCCAACATTTCAGTATACAGTGAGAGAAACCAAAGAAGTTTAACAATTCATACCACTTTTATTTTTAAGGCTTACTCTAAGGGACTCTATTTAACATTAACAACAGTTTAACCTAACAAACAAATATATACATTGTATTCCAGGAACTAGGTCTGGCACTGAAGATAACTGCAGACAAGAGGAGATCTCAGTTCAGAATAGAGACAACTGAGCAAGCAAGAAATCAAAACTGCAGTGTGTATTCCACAGAAGAGTAAGGAGAAGGCACTGGAAAACAGCGTCAACCTAAATGACACAGAGGGCAGCTCTCTAAAAGAAAATGCTATCTATTCAGTGATGGGTAATTACAATGGGAATGTGTGTGCAATAGCAAATTATGAGTGCATACGAGGATACAAGGAAGACAAAGGTTTTTAAAGAAAAGATGAGGAGTATTACATAATTGTTTCAAGATAATTATCTTTGGTTACAAAGATCAATAACAAGAATGATGCCAGTCCCAGGTTAGATAGGCAATTGCTGGGCAGATGTTATCACTGAGTAGTTTTTGTGCAAGGTTGTGATGGCCTTTGCGCAATATTGCAGTTTTTGCTGAATTTCGGGATAGTGATATTATCAGGCATATCAGAACCCTTCTTCTTCTGGCCTTCCTCTGTTTTTCTATGCTGTATTTGTCAAGCTTCTTTTTTTTTTTTTTAACATGAGTAACTTCATTTTGATTCTGGCAATGTTCACAGCAGCAACTAACTGCTTGCATTCATCCACCACAATTCATTCACCTACTGTATATAAAGCAACTACTAGATGCCAAGTTATAGGTATACAGTTGGTAGTATTTGAGGAGAGGCTAGATCTGAGTTTTCTCTAATGATATCCCTGGACCTGCCTTGTCACTGGTTCTCAAATGTGAATGTGCCACTCAACCATCTGCAATGCACAGGGGAACTGTGAGAGGGGAACTTGATGAATAGGCACAACACCCTGCAGATTCTGATTCCAGCATCAGCACAGGTCCTGAAGATCTGCAGATTTCTAGACAGTCCAGGGAGTTCTGATTTGAGGATCTGAGCATCAGACTTTGAAGGAGATTGCCTTAGAGCATCATTCTCCAACTGTGCTCCATGGAGCTTCAGTGTCAGCATCCCCTGGACACTTGTAGAAAATGCAGAAATACAAATACTCCACAGTCAGAGACTCTGGGTTTTAATAAGTCCTTTCAGTACTCTGTTGAGAGCCATGTATCAGGGCAGGGGGATGGCCTGAAGACTGAAACAGAGGACAACACAGCTGCAGCTCTGCCTGAGCATTTAGAGAATAGGCACTTTCTCTGCAGCAGAAATAATATGTCTGTATCTGCAGCAAGACACATAACTGTCGCTCTATAAACTGAACTGCTGAAATGCCATTGCTCATGGCACACATGAAATGAAATCCAGAGTCCATGTTATGACAGGATTAACCTATATTACATATTCAAATATTTTACAAAGCCCCACTGCCCCAGACTCAAGGATTGACAAAGTCTCTATGTTTACACAGGTTGACAGGCAGCCAAGTGCTATGAGGAAGTAAATCATCATTTTATCTCAGCAATTGCTCACATTCCTGAGAAGTTCCCAGGGAACTAGAAGTTCCCTAGTGCATAGCTAGGACAGAAGTTCTTTTATATAATGGGGCTATACAAACTAGGTGACAATTTAGAACAGTGATTTGATAACACTTTGATACAATAATTAAAACAATCACAGAGTCCATCCACCAATTTTAGCAAATAAGAGAATCCCCAGTCAAAAAAAAACAATACACTCTATCCAAATAAAATACCCAATGCCCTGTCACATTTTCTAAAATATAAGTTATTCAGTGATCTTTCCTCTCAATTTGAGGGCATATAGTTTCTCACAGTAAGACTGAAAATTTTCATTATAAGTTTCATGAATCCACGTACACCCAACACAACTTTGTTTCACGTATCTTCTTTATACCTAGCTTCAAATTAAGCTTTAAGGTGTAATCTAGAAGTTGGAGAATATACTCTCGGATGTATCTTAAATAATTGGTAAAATTCTCTTTGGATTATTAGTGAAGCAGGGAGACATGAATTTAATAGCATTGGAAATTTCCTTGGATTGGTGTCATAACCAAAAATTTTATGGCAAATGTGTTGTGTTGAAGAGCTTCCCCCAGATCCCATCTGTGTCCCAAGCTTACACATGTAAATTGAGTTTTGAAAAGTTCAGGACATATTTAAGATAGTATATTTTATACTTTAGATTCCATACAGCCATCCATGTCATTACTATAAAGTTCAAATACAAACTTTTCTCTGTAAATGTACCTGTGAATATATGCCATTAAGTGTACTATGGAATAATTCAATTAACTTTAAAAATGGCTTTTCTGTACTTCTATGTTTTAGTATTTCCTGAGTTTAGGTCATAGAATAAGAGAACTGATGATTTGAACCCAAGAAGGGAAAAAACAAAAATTCATGTTGGGAAGGCATAATTAGCCAATACTTGTAACAGTTTCAGACAGAGATGCTGAAGTTTTAACATGGATTAGAGCTGTCTGGGGTGCTTATAAAAAAACAGCTTTCTGAGCCTCAGTGGAAAGTGTCTAGGGACTTTCTAGGGAAAGTTTTTGGGACTAAGGGTAAGAGCCAAGAATCTATATTTCTAAAGAGTTCCACACTTTGAGACGTGCTGTTTTAGAGAACAGTAGATATAAGAGATGTCGCCATGCAAAGAGGGCTGACTGGAGAAGCAAAAACGGAAAGCAAAGCAGATTGACAAGTCAAGGAAGCTCATGGGAGCTAAAAATAACATCATGGTAGGGGAAGGAAGGAGCAGGGAGAGGGCAGGAGTAAGGGGTTGGTGGGTCACAGTGTATGGCACACCTCTTGGGGGTGGGGCACAATTATAATTATATTTGTTATTTACTTAACAAATGCAGTCAGTGTAACCTAATTCTTTGTACCCTTAGTCAATCCCAAACAACAAAAAATCAAATCAAATGAAATCAAATTTGATGAATAAAATTATGAAAAATTGATTTTAAGTAAAAAGGTCAATTAAAACACCTGTGCCATTAAAAAAAAAATGTCACAGGAGACTGTCCTTGCTATCAGTACCTCTTACACGGACCCAGCAGTATTTCCTCATCTCATTGGTATAATATAGTGCCTGATCAATGTTCTCTCAATTAGTTCGTGAAAATAAGCATTTCATCTTCTATTTATATTAAATTTATACTAAAACACTTGAGAGCAATGTATGAAAATCGTGGGAATTTATAAATGTTCATCAAGAGTATCCTTCAGAAAAGAAATTAATGTGTTGATTAAGAGTTAATTATTAGGAAGGAATATTACACTTAAAACATCATAAATCAACACAGTGGTAACTTTTGGAAATCAGTATGGTCCAGAATAGCTACATGTTTAGAACAGTCTATTCAATGGATTTAAGTGATTTTTAAAAATTCATTCTTCCATTTAATATTACATTTATATTTAAATGATCCAACAATCATTTCGATGTGGATATAATCAAATTTCCTTGACAAATATTCAGAGCAAACTCATATCTTACACACTTGTCCTCCCCTTGCCAAAACTTTAAAGTGAAATTAAAGGGTTTTATTGCTGCTGGCATTTTAATAGGCAGAGAGGAAATGTGAATATAATCTGTTCTGTGAAAAGACTGCATTTTGTACAGACCTGTAACAAAGGATGTTATATAATGAATTCCATCACCAATTCCAATGCTAGCCTATGGCCATGGAATTTTGCAAAGAAAAATGTTCCATATTACTGATCTTATCCTGCAGGTGTCCAAAGCCTTGATTATCTTTTCTCAAATATAATAACCTATATTTGCAGCACTTCTTCCTTGTTTCCATTTGTGGGTAACTGTCCTCTGTTACTGCTACTCAGTTTCTGAGCTTTTAGAATTTTTAGAGGTTGTTTTCTTAGTTTCTTTTGAGTGATAAAGCTGAAAATAGCACCAAACCGGATCAGTTTTAATAGCTGCGAAACCTTGAGCAAGCCGTTTTATTCTTTCATTCATTTATTATTGATATGCTGGACAGTTCCATAAAGGATTTGTGCAGTTCAACATAAAAGACATAAAAACAGTAAAGCCATTAAATCCAGTTTTAAGAACAAATGTCATGTAAAATAGGCTTGGAGATGAAGTTTTACCAGAGGACTTAAGTTATGAATATAGGCACAAAACTTAGTGTCATACTTTTGGAAAGCCAAAGGAAAAATTATAACAATAACAACAAAACTACACTGAGTGGCAAGTTTCAATTCATTAATCTCATAAAATACATATCAATTCATAGGAACAATAAAATTTCTTTATCCCTTAACTTCAGAAAAAATACATTCAATGGTTCTTCATTTATAAAACTGGGATCAAACAATAGGCAGTAGACAGTAATATTTTTAAAAGTAAGAAACAGAATATGTTTTATACGGGTTATATATGATACCTAGTTTCAATAAGGCAAGGTGAGACAGAAGGGTGACCCAGTGTTAATGCACACCTACCACAGATGTGCTCTACGTTCTGTTAAACATTATAACATGAACTCCCAAAACAGATGGAAAAAGTGGCACAAAAAGAGAGCTATTAATTAATTGGCTCAAAGTCTTAGAGCTATTAATTAGTGGTACCCATTAATAGAAATTAATGTTTTTCCAACTCCAAATAAGTGCATGTTTTTAACTAAACCAAGTACTTTTTCAGTTAAAATAATTCAGAAAGGTGATAAGGTAGGCCAGAATAAAGCTTAGAAAATCAAGTGAAGGCAGTGCCTGTAGCTCAAAGGAGTAAGGCGCCGGCCCCATATGCTGGAGGTGGCGGGTTCAAACCCAGCCCCGGCCAAAAACTGCAAAAAAAAAAAAAAAGAAAGAAAAAGAAAAGAAATGAAGAGAAATAAATAATGAACGACACATCTTTCTCTACAAATTCTTTCATTTAACAATTGTTTCAGCCTAAAGTTTAAACTTAGCTAAACATTAAATAAGTCAAAGTTGAAGTAGGCAATTGTGTGTGGTGATGGAAAGCTAGATTTTCAGAGCTACCATGAAATTTAAAAAGCCTCATTCCACTTACTTGTTAAATATTTATGGAGCATCTATTGTGTCAGGCACCATTGAAGATTCTGCGGATATGTAACTGATCTATCTCAATAGCTAAGGAAAATAATCAGCTACAAAATGCACCTCCAGAAAACTAGACAATCCGGTAGGATATTGGCTCTTGAAAACCATCCATCAAAACTCGTGATTCTGCTTGTGGCACAAATGACATTGAGCTGTTCCTTCTCGTGGTCAACCAGCCGATTGAGTGGTTTCGTGACACTCCAAGATTGTTGCATAAAGTCAACAGAAACAATGCCTGCTTGTCTGTTTGTTGTGGCAAAAAATCATGCGCTTAATACATTTTAAATCTGAATCAAATTATTTACCTATCAATTTTATTTATTTATTTACTTTTTGTAGAGACAAAGTCTCACTTTATTGCCCTCAGTAGAGTGCTGTGGCTTCACACAGCTCACAGCAACCTCCAACTCTTGGGCTTAGGCAATTCTCTCGCCTCAGCCTCCCAAGTAGCTGGGACTACAGGCGCCCGCCACAACGCCCGGCTATTTTTCTGTTTTTTGCAGTTCGGCCAAGGCCAGGTTTGAACCCGCCACCTTCGGTATATAAGACCGGCGCCCTACTCGCTGAGCCACAGGCGCTGCCCCTTACCTATCAATTTTAATGAGGAAGATTGGAGACAATCATACTTAATGATGCTTGGAGTAGATTTTGTTCGGTTAAGAGCACACATCCCCACTCTGTTTCTTGAAATGTTACTCTAAGCAGGAGTACATCATGGGATCTACTTCACTTTTATATTAGTTGGTCCAGAGATCGTGCCTTTGTGGAATCAATGACTTACAAAAAAATCAATAAAGCGGCAAAATAGTTAAAACTTAAATTGTTTAATCATTATTTTCAACTATCTAAAAAGTATAAAACAGCATGTAATAGCAGAACGGGTATGGATTCCGGCTGCTCGTTCTTTATGTGTAAAGGAAGAAAATTAGTACGGCTTGAATAGTTACAGGCGCTGCGCGAGTGTTAGGATCAGGCGACCCGCCATGTGTCTAATAAATCGTTTCAGATAAGAATTAGAATTCTAATTTTGCAAATGAGAAATTCTACACTGAGGACTTCAGTCAAGGGGAAAAATTCAGCTTTTAACTTTAAGTGTCTGGCTTAGAATCTTGACTGAGATCTTAGGCACGTTCTTTATGAGCTTGGCCTTGGTTTCCTTATTTATGAAACGAGGATAAAAACCTACTTTGGAGTTACATGAGATAATCTATGTAACGCTCTCAGCAGGGGACAAGGTTACAGGAAGCTCTCAGTTTATCATCATCATTATTACTATAATTATCATTATTGTTATTGAGAAGTTAGATAGATTTAAAGACACATAGCTATTTAGCAGTTTTAAAATTCTTTGAACAAAAGTTAGCCTAACTCCTTCCCATAGGCAGCATCATAGAGCCATTCTCCAAGATACTGTTTTTCATCTCTCTAAACACATACTTTTGTAGCTACCTTGACATTTTGTGGAATGAGTTAGAGACATATGTAACTAAATAAACATTCACTTTTAGAGAAGATAAAAGAAAAAGAGAATGATACACTCTGCTCTGGAACTGATTGTAGAACTCAGAACTACAGTGGACATTCTTCTTTTTTGTTGTTTTAATTTCAGAATATTATGGGCATACAAATATTTCGGTTACATGAATTGCTTTTGTGTGGTTTCAATCAGTTATAAGTGTGTCCATCACCCAGACAGCGTGCATTGTACCTGTTGGGTGTGAATTCAGACATTCTTCTTAACCTACTGACAAAAGCAGCCTGTACTTATTCTGTATCCCACCATCAGCAAAAATTATCTCTTAATATATATTCCCAAAGCATCCTAGAAGAAAGAGTATTAAGTTAAAAAACATGGTAGAAACCAAAATGGAATCTACAGGTTAATATTTTTCTTCTAAAATAACAATGAACTGAAAAACACAGATAATTATAAGATATTTTACAGCACAACTATTTTGAAAAAATGTAAGCAATTACTTCATTTAATATGGTTAATAGCTCAACCATAATTAAACATACAATGTCAAGCTACCTTTTATCTTTTTCTTTTCTATCCTTGAGTGTTTCTATTTAAAACTAATAAGGGAGTACAAAAGTTTTTGTTACATGAATACATTCTATAAAGCTGAAGTCAGGGTTTTCAGTATACCTGTCACCAGGACAGTATTTTTTGTACCCAATAGGTAAGTTTTTATCCCTTGCCTTCTCCTGCCCTCCCCCTTTCTTGGTTTCCAATGTCCTTTATATCTTTGTACCCATATGTACCCATCATTTAGTTCCCATTTACTAGTGAGAACATGTGTTTGTTCTTCCATTTCTGAGATACTTCACTTAAAATAATGGTCTCCAGTTAAATCCAATTTGCTCCAAATGACATTATTTCATTCCATGCTATGGCTGAGTGATATACTCCATGGCATATATACCATATTTACTCTATCCACTTATGTACTGATGGGCTCTCAGGTTGATTCCATATCTTTGCAATTGTGAACTGTGCTGCAATATATATTCAAGTGTGGGAGTTTTTAATGAAATGATTCCATATGAGTAGATATGTAATAGTGGGATTGCTGGATAAAATGGTAAGTCTACATTTATAAAATTTGTTTATAAATTCTAGAAATTAGTCTTTCGTCAGATGCATAGTTTGTTTCTCACATTCTATAGGTTGCCTGATTACTTGGCTAATTATTTCCTTTGCTGTGCAAAAGATTTTTAATTTAATTAATTCCCATTTCTTTGTTTTGTTGATGCTGGGTTTGTCTTTAGGGTCTCAGTCATAAATTCTTTGCCTACGCCTACATCTAGAAGAGTTTTTCCTCTGTTTTCTCCTAGAATTTTTATAGTTTCATGCCTTGCATTAAAATCTTTATTCAATCTTGAGTTAATTTTTGTATATGTCACGAGATATGGGTGCTATTGCATTCTTCAGCATGTGGCCATCCAATTTTCCAAGCTACTTTTGTTAAATACATCATCCTTTCCCCAGGGTATGTTTTTGTCTGTTTTGTACAGCGTTTCTTTTCTGGGTTCTCTTTTCTGTTCCACTGGGCTATGTCTCTACTCTTCTAACTGTACCATGCTGTTTGGTAACTTAGCCTTGTTGTGTAATTTGAAGTCAGGTGATGTGATGGTTCCTTCCTCTTTAACATTGACTTTAGCCAATTTGATGATTACAGGTCTGGGAAATGTCCAATTTACTATGACTCTTCCCTGTGTTCAATGACCAGCCTCTATCTGGATGTCTGAATCAATGGTGATAGCAGGGAAGTTCTCAGCAATAATTTCCTAAATAGGGTTTTCCATGCTTTTTCCCTTTTTCTTCTCCCTTGGGGAACCTACAATCCATATTTTGGCTTGCTTTCCATAGTCCCATATTCCTCTGAATGGTGTTTCATACTTCTTTATGCTCTTTTCCGCATCTTTGACAGACTAGGTCAGTTCAAAGCCTTGGCTTCAAGCTCTTAAACTCTTCCTTCTGCTTCATCAACCTATGTAGAAGTTTTATGCTGTATTTCAACATTCTCCAAGTGACTCTTACATTTTTTTTAATTCTGTTTTATCCTTTGTTATGTTATCTTTTTTGTTTGTTTGTTTACTTTTTTTAATTAAATCATAGTTGTGTACATTAATGCAATCGTGGGGTACAATGTGCTGGTTTCATATACAATCTGAAATAGTTTCATCAAACTGTTTAACATAGTCTTCATGGCATTTTGAAGACATTGATATTCTGTATTTAGTAAGAATTAAATGTCTTTATTAAGGCATTTGTATTCTGCATTCAGTAAGTTTCACCTGTAACCTTCTAAGGTGCACCGTAGGTGTGATTCCACCAATTACCTTCCCTCCACCCATCCTCCCCCTCCCCTCTCCTCCCTTGCCCCTTTCCCCATATTCTTGTGCTGTAATTGGGTTATAGCCTTCATATGAAAGCTATAAATTAGTTTCATAGTAGGCGGAGTACATTGGATACTTTTTCTTCCATTCTTGAGATACTTTGCTAAGAAGAATATGTTCCAGCTCCATCCATGTAACCATGAAAGAGGTAAAGTCTCCATCTTT
>CAUYRH010148287.1:0-30812 GCA_963574655.1 Perodicticus potto | reverse complement strand
TTCTGTCTTACCACTGGAAAAAAAAACAAAAGAAAATGCCATGAAGGCTATGTTAAACAGTTTGATGAAAACATTTCAGATTGTATATGAAACCAGCACATTGTATCCCTTGATTGCACTAATGTACGCAGCTGTGATTTAATAAAAATAAAAAATAAAAAAAAGAAAAACATTTGGGGCCTGGTACAGTGGCTCATACTTGTAGTCCTAGCATTCTGGGAGGACAAGGCAGGAAGATTGCTTGAACTCAGGAGTTTGAGATCACCCTGAGCAAGAGCGAGACCCTGTCTCTGCTAAAAACAGAAGAACAAAAAATTAGCCGAGTGTTGTGGTGGGTGCCAGTAGAACTAGCTGCTTGGAAGGCTGAGGCAAGAGAATCACTGGAACCCAGGAGTTTGAGGGTGCTGTGGTCTGATGCCATGACACTCTACCCCAGGGTGACAGAGTAAGACTCTGTCTATAAATGAATGAATGAATGAATAAATAAAACATTCAGCCTGCGCAAGAGGATCAGTTGATCTCAGGAGTTTGAGGCCAGCCTGAGCTAGAGCAAGACCCCTCTCTAAAAAAAAGAAAGAAAGAAAGAAAGAAAGAAAGAAAGAAAGAAAGAAAATAGCCCAATGTTGTGGTGGGTGCCTGTAGTGGCCTGTGGTGGGCGCCTATAGAGGGGGAGCTGGGGAGGGGTTGAGGCAAGAGAATTGCTTGAGCCCAAGAGTTTGAGGTTGCTGTGTGCTATGACGCCACGGCATTCTACCAGGGGAGACAAATTGACACTCTGTTTCAAAAAAGAAAAAAAGAAAAAAAAGAAAGAAAAATTAGCCATGAGCTGTGTGCCCACCTGCAGTCCTAGCTACTCTGGAGACTGAGGCAGGAGGATGTCTTGAGCCCAGGAGTTTGAGGTTGCAATAAGCTATGAGCATGCCATCGCTCAATATCCCAGACAGCAGAGTGAGACCTTGTCTAAAAAACAAAACAAAACAAAACAAAAAAACTCTCTCCTTAACATGTCAGAAGTGGGCAGGGGCATGGAAATTGCAGGAGCAAGAACAGAGAAATGCAGTTCTCAAGATAGTCGCGCGGGGGAGAGAGTGAGCAGCCTTCGGGCGGACTTTGGCTGGGCTGTGTTCGGGCCACCTGCTGAGGACCCAGATGGTCCGGCTGGGGTTTCCGGGTCTTCCCGGCACTGAACAGGTGGGTGCTGGCCAGGAAGTCTCGGGAGAAGCCTCTGCCATGTGCATGTGGTTTCGATTCTCACATCCCGAGCAGTTCCTCCTGCTTGTCCAAGTCTCGGTTTGGGGGAAGGGCGGGCGGACCAGCACCCGCAGAGTGGAGGGTAGTTAGAATTTGTCTCCTCAGGTTTGTCATTTGTCTTTCATACTTGATTATGGCCATTTCTTCTGTATAGAAGTCAAATTATCTATGTGTGTTCTCTTATGTTTTCTAGGTTTCATTGTGCTTAGAAAGTCTTCCAGCTCCAAGATTATTGAAACATTCACTGATATTTTCTTCTGATACATTACGGTGTCATTATTTAAATATGTTCTCCACCTGGAATTGATTTCCGTGTAGGGTAAGGACATAGCTTTCTTATTCTTCTTCTTTTTTTTTTCCACATCTCCCAAGCTGGAGTGAGTGGTGCATCATAGCTTACTGCAGCCTCCAACTCCTGGGCTCAATTGAGCAATCCTCCCCCCTCAACCTCCTGAGTATCTGGGACTACAGGCACCCACCACCATCCCTAAGTAAATTTTCTTTTTTTTTTGTAGAGATAGGGTATCACTATGTCACCCAGGCTGATCTCGAATTCCTGGCCTCTAGTGATCCGTCCACCTTGGCCTCCCAGAGTGCTAGGATTACAGGTATTAGCCACTGCACCTGGCCAGGATGTAGCTTTCTTCTATTTCCCCAAATGACTTGCCAGTTATTCCACCCATTTGTTGAAAGGTCTATCTTTCCTCCCATTTATCTGAAGTGCTAGCTTTATCATTGTAATGTCTGTGTTCTCATTTAGACGGATCAGAGACAAACTCAGGCATGGAGGGTAGGAGCAACATGCTTTATTCAGCAAATGGGCGGCTGGTAAGCAATCATGGGAGGTCCACTCTTATCCAGCTCCTGGTGGCCAGGGAGCCGAGTTACACAGAACGTCTACATTCTGTGATCTATAATCCACCCATACAGAAGGTCTTATACAACTTTCTACCCAGGGGAACAATAATGGCAACATGCCAAGCAACAGTTACATAAGCATGATTTCGCTGTACACAGTTTTGGCTATCTAGGAACCCATGGCACTTTCCCATGGGAATGAAAGCTAGACAACTTTATCTTGTTCCATACCCAAGGCCATGGGTGAGAAAGCCCAAACCATTTTTTGTCTGTCCCTACAATCATATAATAAATTCCCTGTGTGGCTGGAGCCATTTCTATATTCCAGTTTGTTGCACCCATCTGTCTAGTCCTGCTTCAATACCATAGTGCATTAAATACATTGACTTTATAACATGTTTTAATATCTGGTTGAAAGTTTTTATTCCTGCATGTTCATTCTTCTATATGCATTTAAGAACTCTGTCTCTCTCTCACAGACACACATATCTCCCACCCTAAAAGTCATAGAAGTCAATATTGAACTTTGTAGTCCCTGAAATTACATGCATACCCTCTGTTTGAAGAGACATTATAAAGTCTTTTTCTTCAGAGCAGGCACTTAGGTATCTTTTCTCTTTGAGCGTCATTCAACTTTTTCTTTTCCCTCCTCCTCCCTCCTTCTTCTTCCTCCCCTTCTCCTTCTCCTCCTCCTCTTCTTCCTCCTCCTCTTCCTCCTCCTCCTCCTTCTTCACAGAGTCTCACTTTGTCCCCCTGGGTAGAGTGCAACGGGGTCGTAGCTCACAGCAACCTCCAACTCTTGAGTTCAAGCAATCCTCTTGTCTTAGCCTCCCCAGTAGCTGGGGACTACAGACTCACACCACAACGCCTGGCTATTTTTAGAGATCGGCTCTCGCTCGTTGCTCAGGCTGGTCTCGAACTCCTAAGCTCAAGCAATCCACCTGCCTCGGCCTCCCAGAGTGTTAGGATTACAGGGGTGAGCCAGCGCGCCTGGCCCTCAATTTTTTCATCTGTAAAATGGACTCGATGTTTGTAAGTCATTTTCCCTTCTCTCACCATCTAGTCTTCCTAGATCCAGTTCAGGGTAGGGCAGGGGCCCCGCAGTGCCAATGAGATCCTGGAAGGTGGCCCAGAAGGAAGGAAGAATGATAAAGAACAAATGGGGTGGTGGTGGAGAGAGGTGGCCGGCCAGGAGAGTCCTCGGGACATCGAAAGGTGTGAGGCGTCCACAGACCCCATCCTTTGAGGCTCATCCCTTCGGATGTTCCTTATCCTAGGTCTCCCCCAATCAGGCAAACCCAAACTCTACCGAGGGCCCTGGGGCCCCGCCCACCACCGAGGGCCCGCCCCATAGACCCCGCCCCGTGTCTGTAGCCCCTCCCACCAGAGGCCCCCGCCTCCATTAGTCCCCGCCTCACCCTTCGCCTCCCGCCAGCCGGATCTCGGGCTTTGCACCCGGCGGCTACTGAGAACCGTGTCTGCTGCGGAACCGGCAGCTCAGACGGGCGGAGCGGAGCTGCCCGGCCCCGTGGAGGGCGATGCCCCCGTAAGCCTGTCTCGCCGCCCCTCCCCGCCCCGCGCGCCTAACCCCTCGGAGTCCGCGCCAGCCTGGGGTCGGGCCGCGCCTACCGCTGGGTCCGCGGGGCGGGGTCCTGGGGCAGCACCTGCCCCGCCTTGCGGAGCCGCCTCGGCCTGCGGAGCTCCCCCTTTCCTGTCTGGACCCTGGCCCCACCTCCAGGTAAGTCAGTAGGCCTTGCTGGCCTGGGAGTAGACGTGGGGAGGGGGCTGCGGAAGCCTGGGGGACCACACGAGGGGGTTTGGCCGTGAAGCGCAACGAAGGGATGTTGAGTGCAGGGTCTGGGGCGGTGGGGGCCCAGGGATGAGCACAGTGTGTGTGAGGGGTCTGGGGCGGAGGCTAAGGTATGAGACCGGGACGTGGGATGTGAGGGAAAGCCTGGAAATTGGGGTGGGGGGCCCCAGAGTCTTGAGTTCTTTGCTGATGCTAAGAGCACCTGGGGCCCTGGTCTTCAACAGCACTGCCTCGCATGGCATTTTTGCAAAGTGCTTAGAATCCCTCCTGGAAAGGGAGCTGGAAGGCAGCCTGCCTTCTCCCTCTTGCCTATGCCCTGGTTGAGAAGCAGCCACTTTCTCCTCCCAGCGTGACACCATTGTGGTGCCCAGACCCCACCCCCATGAAAGAAAAGGGATGGCGTTCACTTCAGCCCAAAGGTGGGAAGAGGATGTCTTCTGAGAAGACAGGAACAGCAGTAGGTCAATAGTATGGCAGGAAGCCCAGGGCTCAGGGAGGGCTTGGCAAGACCCTTGATGAGCAACTTGGGCATCTTCTCGTTTTAGGGGAGGATATATTCCCTAGCTGGCCTCCTGGATGCCTAGACCCTATATCCCCATCAAGTTTGGACAACCCAGTGCTGAGGAGTGGGTTTCTTCACAGGGTCCTCATCCCAAAAGCAGAGGAAGAACCCATTGCTCCCTGGATTGGGCGGGCAATGCCATATCACTCTGGGGTGTTTGAATATGGCCCTTTAGGGCTTGGGAACCTGGGTAAATGCTTACTCTAGACCTAAGTGTCTTGTCTGGGTATAGAGAAGAAGGCCACTGCCCCTTTGGTCCTGTCCTCTCTCCATGATGACCTCTTAAGTCCAGGCTCCTTGGGTTTGGGGCCTGAAATGTTGGGAGGAGGGTCTTTATGGGCTGAACCTGGTCACTAAGAGGTTAATGAGCCATCCTCATAGTTGCTGCCAGCCACCAATTAGTTTGTAATCAGGCAGCTGCCAACTGTCCCTGGGGGATGTGGGCAGCCTAATGGGGCATTCTCTAGCGGTGTGTGTGGGGGGTGTTGGGCAGGGGCCTGCTGGAGAGGGGGCAAGTGTAACCTGTGCTTAAACCAAGTACCATGCCCTTCAGAGTTTGTTTAGGGCCCACAGACCCCTTCCCTGTCCTCTCTGTCCTGCTGCCTGGCTTAGCGACTTCCAGCCATGGGGTTCTACGCTTCTCTGGCTCTTTGCCGGGTACAAAGCCCAGAGTTGGCTAAACTTGGTTTCAAACCTAAGCTCTGCCACTTCCTGGCTGTGTGATATTTAGGAAATCACTTCCCCTCTTTGAGCCCCTTTCAGTAAAACAAACCTACCTACTCTGTCTGTTGGAAGGAATAAATGAAATGGTGGATTCGAGCTGCTTAGCACAGTGCCTGGCACTCACGAGAGCTCAGAAGATAACTGCTGAACTTACAAACCTCCCCTGTGCCAAGTACTTGCTGGGGCAGATGTGCAGGAGTCAAGTGCTGAGGACCCAGCAGGGATGTGCCCCTTTCCCTTGGGGCATGTGGTCTGTGTCACTCCTTGCTCACCGTCACTTCTGGTCTCTGGACTTTAATTGGATTTTACTCTGTGGTGCCCAGGCCTGAAACTACTACACTCTGGGCTCCCCCTCTTCCTGCTCAGGTGCTGAACTCTATGGGGTCTGCCGGGGGTTTGGGTAATGTCTGCAGCTGTAACAGCAGCTGGCCCTTTAAGGAGGGAAGAAAACAATTATCTGGCGTAGGCATTGCATCATCTGGAGCCTGGAGGGTCCCTGGGGAGGTGGGGGGGGGTGTTGGCTGGTGGTTGATTTCATTAGTGCCATGTGAGAACTCTCACCTGAGTCTGCCCCACTCCCCAGCCGCAGCCTCTGCCTCCTCCCACCCTGGAAGCATCACCGTGGAGGAGTCTTTCTGTTCACACCTCCATCCCATGTCATGGGCCCATGCTGAGGGAGGTGTAGGGAAGTGTCTCTCACCCTGGCCTTTTGCTGATTGTGGCCCGTCTTTCCTACTAGCATTCTGCTGACTTGGGGTGCAGGGTCTATCTCCAGTATTGTCATTTTGTTCCCAGTGGGGACATCTCCCTCATCGTATTTGGCTGACCTGAGGGTGTTTCTCTCACACTGGCATTTTGTTGACCCAGGGGAGGGGTGACTTCTACACTGGCCTCACACTGATGAAAGGCTGTCTCCAACTCTGATACATTGCTAAAAGAATAGGAGAACTTTGTCTGCTGGGGTGTGAACCAGGGTTTGGGTTAGACATAATTGCCCTCTGGCTGGAGGTGAGCTGGCTGGGAATGGTGAGTCACAGGGGTTGTGTGGGCTGGGGCAGAGAAGAGACCAGGTACTTGGGCATCAGACAGACCAGGGTTCAAATCCTGTGTCATCCTCTTCCAATCTATTACTGCTTTAGTCAGGTGGCTTTAACTCCTGAGCTTCAATCTCCTCTGAAAAATAGGAATAGGGTGGTACCTGTGGCTCCAAGGGCGCTGGCCCCATGTGCCAGAGGTGGCAGGTTCAAACCCAGCCCCGGCCAAAAAAAAGAAAGAAAAATAGGAATAATTTACACCTGTATCACTCCACCACACAGGAAGGTGGTTAGGGGATTGATTAAGTGTTGTAACTGGGTGTATAGCACCCAGGCCAAGGCTGGTAGGTGGAGGGTGTGTACTGTACGATGGTTTCCTTCTCTTTGCAAGTTTGAGCTCTTCACACCTTCGGCTCACCAAGCCTGGACAAGAAAAAGGGGTCAGAGAGTAAAGGAGAGAAGGGGGAAAGAGTGCTTGGCCTTCTGCCTCTATTGCAGAATGATGCCTACAGCCCACTGGGTGCCTCTAGTGTACTAAGCTCTATGAGCCAAGTGGGTCCTGCCCTTGTAGAGCCAACATTCTAGTTGGGACATGACCCAGAGCAAGTAATTACACATGATGTATTTGTAGACAGATGTTGAAAGGAGGGATTGAAGGAGACTCTGGGATCTATTACTGGAGGTGCTCTCCTATCCTCTGGGGTCTGGGCAGGGCTCTTGGAGAAAATGACATCTTAGCTGAGGCATGAATCATGCCAGGAAGTTTAGGAGGCAAAGATGAAGGGGTGAAGGTATGGAATGGCTTGTCTAAGGCCCTGGTTATGATGGGGGGAGGGCAGAAGGTGGGCAGAGCCCAGGGACAGCCAGGCCAGATCTTGGGGCCTAGCAGGGTACTAAAATCTTGGCAATTTATTTTGAGACCCATGGCAGCCCCTAGAGGGTTTAAGCAGAGGAAGGTCGGATTTCCAGAGTGTGGGCTGGAGTCTGTGGCAGAGCCTTCTTGAGAGTGGCCCTTTGCCCTCTCCTACACCTTTTCTCATGTGGCCACTGGGAGCCAGTTGTTTACGAAGCTCGCCCCAGGAGGAAGGGGCCAGTCCCAGTCCCTCCAGTTCCCTCTCTCTGGGTTGAGCTGCATCACATAGCCTTGTTGATGAAGCTCAGCCCTTGGGGCCAGGTTCTCCCAATCTCCCTGGGGAGCCAGAGGGCAAGAGGCAGGGCTTTGGCACTGGGCTGGCCTGTGTTCCTATCCCAGCTCTGCAGTTCATGTGTCCTTAACTATAGCATGGAGTTGATGTTATCTCTCTGTGGGAAGGAGAAAGTGAAATTGTACATGGAAGTCATAAAGCCCCATCTCAATGTCAGCTGGCATTTTTGCTCTGTTGCATTGAGGCTGACACCTACTCTAGGCCAGGCCCAGGGTTGGTAGCAGTGGGCTGGTCACACAGGGCTCTGCAGCTGGGACCCCACACTTGGCTTAATGTTCTGCTGTTACCATCGTACAATTCTTAGTCATTTTGAACCAGGGGTCCTGCATTTTCATTTAGCACTGGGCCCTACATATATTATATAGCCCCCCAAATTAGGCAGGGGTAGGAAGAGGCAGGGAGAGACACAGACCTGAAAATTGTTCCCAAGTGGAGGATGCTTAGGTGGAGGGCATGACTAACTATCCCAAGGTAGGTGGGATGTTAATAATAGTTACATTTATTTAGTGCTTACTGTGTGCTCATTCTCTGCTAATCACTTTACAGGCTCACCTTCAAACAGTCCTAGGTCCTAGGATGTAGGTTCTGTTATCATCTTTGTTGTATAGATGAGGAAGCTGAGGTTAAAGTTATTTGGCCAAAGTCACATAGCTCTCAAGTGGCACAGCTGGGATTCAAAGTCAGTTGTCCAACAGCAGAGCCTGGGCCTGCACCAGAGAAGTCTCCATCTAGGAGACTTAGCCATCTGAGCTGGAGTTTGCCCAGGGGAAGAAGGTATAGTAGGAAAGCGTGTGTTTGTGTGATGCTAGGCCAGGAGAAGGGGAGCCAATGCCAGATGCCTCCCAGAGCTCAGAGAAAGTAACCTTTGTTTTTTTGGTGTGAGTTTTTCTTTTCTTTCTTTTTTTTTTTTTTTTTGAGACAGAGCCTCAAGCTGTCACTCTGGATAGACTGCCGTGGCATCCACAGCTCACAGCAACCTCCATTTCCTGGGCTCAAGCGAGTCTCCTGCCTCTGCCTCCCAAGTAGCTGGGACTACAGGCGCCCGCCACAACGCCTGGCCATTTTTTGGTTGCAGACGTCATTGTTGTTTGGCAGGCCCAGGCTGGATTCGAACCTGCCAGCTCAGGTGTATGTGGCTGGCGCCTTAGCCCGTTGAGCCACAGGCGCCGAGCCTCTTTTTTTTTTTTTGAAGCAGAATTCCACTCTTTTGTCTCACACCATGGCATCATCATAGCTCACAACAACCTCAAAGTCTTAGACTTGAGCAACTCTCTTACCTCAGCCTCCTGAGTAACTTCAACTACAGGTTCTTGCCACCATGCCCACCATATTTTTCTATTTTTAGTAGAAACAGGGGCTTGCTTTGCTCAGGCTGGTCTTGAACCCCTGAGCTCTAGCAGTCCACCAGCCTCGGCCTCCCAAAGTGCTAGGATTACAGGCATGAGCCATCACGCCCACCAGAAGGTAACTTTTGGATTTCATGGTTCTGATTCTCCAAGCTCAGAGCCCCTGGTCACAGTGCCCTGCACTTGCTGCTGTTACCGTATCTCCTCAAAGCTGCCTGATACATCTTCTCACTGCAGTCCCCCTTCCTTCCCCTTCCCTGCTCCCCTAAGTAATCTCTTTTACTGTCTTAACTTTATCTCTTCTGCACTCAAGACCTAACTGTAGGTCTGACTGCTTCCTGGACCACATTTAGACGTGTCACAATCAGCCTCAGGTCCAAACCCATGTCCCCTACTCCCAAAGTGTACCTGCTCTGCCTCCAGGGTCCCCAGCTCATCTCTGGTACCATCATCCACCCACTTGCTCAAGCTGGAAAGCCGGAAGTTCTCCTGGACACCTCCCTCTTCCTCACCCCCACATCTCACTGCCAATCCTCAGTGGTTCCTGTTAGCTCTCCTGAATCCACTGGGCTCTCTTGCTGCCCACTGCCCCCCCTCCAAGCCCTCATCGACTCACCTGGGCTGCTGTGACACTGTCCTACCTGATTTCCTGACATTTGTTTTTGCCCCACTTCGTTTCATTTTTCACACTGTAGCCAGAATAATCTTCTTTAGATAAATATTTGATTGTGTCATTTCCTTGCTTAAGTCTTGGAAGACTTCTTGGAATGAAAGCCCCAGGTGATCTGGTCCTTGCCTACCTTTCCGTATCATCTTCCACCATTCTCTGTCTTCCTCAGTTGCAGGACTTTTATATGTCTTGTCCCCAATCCTGGAATGCACGCCCCCTCTCTGGGCCCTGCTAACTCCTACTTACCCTCCAGATAGATACCAGCTTGAACGTCATTTCCACAGAGAAGCCTAAAACAGAAAACAAACTCCTCCCCCATCCACAGGACCTTGTACTTCTTCATGACGTGCAGCACACTTGAACTGCCTTTTCATCATCTCTCTGTCCCACCAGACCATGAGTTCTGTTTTGCCTCTCGCTAGCACATAGTAGGTACACAGGGGGTTGCTTAGTGAGTAAAAGGCATAGACGGTTTGTTGCTACAGCACCCTAACTGGTCTCTCTGCCACCAGCCCTGCCTTTTTGCCACACAGCCCCAGAACAATCTTTCTAAAACACAGACCTGACCTTGTCATCCCCTGCTACTTAAAATACTTCAATAGCTCCCCGTTGCTGACAGGAAAAGGCCTTAGCGTCTTATCATGATGGTCAAAGCCCTTTATGATCTGTGTCCAACTGCCCGTCCGGCCTCGTCTCTGCTGCTTCCCTACCACTCTTTGAACTGCTGGCAGTTCTTCTAACATGCCAGGCTGTTTTGTGTCCCTGTGCATCTTGCTGTTCCCTCTGCTTGTACTGCCTCCTTTTTCTCCCTGGGGAATGTCCTTAATTCTTCAAAGTCAGCTCAGCTGCTACCTTGGCTCAGAAGCCTGTGCCCCTCCCGCCCCTCCCTGGACAGAGGGAGCCCACCCTGCCTTGGCCACATCTGTACGGAGTCTACCTCTCTTACTCGCTGTCTCTGCTAAACTGGGCTCCTCCAACGCAGGCTCAGTGATTATTTTTTTCAGGATTGTTCATCTTTGTACCTCCGGCTCCCAGTTTCTCTTGTCTTAATTAGGTCTTTGCTTATATACAGAAACCCACTCAAACCAGCTTCAGTAATAAAGAAGGGCTTATTACGAGGACACAAGGGATTCCTGGGAACTGAGGGGAAAGGAAAGCACTAGTTTTGGGAAGGCTAATTTGAAGCACCCGTTCTCTGTACTCGACTGGCCATCTTTACCTTTCTGTCTCCACTGACTCGATTTCTTGGCTTTTTCGGGCACCAGGCTACCTATACTTCCTGTATTGTGTTCCTCAGTTTCAGCAACATTCAGAGATAGAACTCCGGGCATGGCAGATCCAATCCCAAACTCCTGAGAGAGAATCTGATTGGTTTGCCCTGGTCCAATCAACTGCAGCCTACTCAAAAGGATCCTGAAGTCAGAGATGTGAACATGGCAGTCAGCGTCCACCTCAGAGAAGAGGGGTGTGTGTGTCTTTGTTAGCTCGACAAGTACTTTAAAAGACATCTGGTGGAGTTCGTCAAGTGCCTAGGTGGGTGCAGTCATTTGGGCCTGAGCACCTGGCGAATGAGACCTGGCATTGTGACTTAAAGTGGAGTCTTTTCATAGGACATCAGTGCCCAGAGCAGGCTCTGAAGAGCCTGTCAAATGACATTCAGAGGCCTGAGAAGAGAGAGAGGGAAATGAGACCCCAAAATTTCTCACCTTTTGTTGGGAGTAGGGAGAGAGAAGAGGAAGACAAAAGCAGTCAGAACAGTTTTTCCTACCAAGATCTTATTTGTCCTCTAAAATGTATCTCATTCCCTTTCCTCAGTGAAGAACCATACTGTACCCTCCCCCCAGTCAGTCATTCTTCACCCATATTGATTCCGTTCTTTGTACTTCCCTGGTAGTAAAAATATTTTTTAGCATTTACTATGTACCATATACTGTGTTCATATGTTATTTCATTTAATCCTCACACCCATTTTAGAGACAAGGAAACTGGGGTTCAGTGAGGTGGCAGTTATAAGCTAGGGACACATAGCATTGGGACTCTAAAGTTAAAGCTCCTAACTTTATTTTCTCTCTCTTTTTTTTTTTTTGAGGCCAAATCTCTCTCAGTCACCCTGGGTAGAGTTACATGACGTCATAGCTCATAGTAACCTCAAATTATTGGGCTCAAGCAATCCTGAGTAGCTAGAGCTACAGGCACCTGCTACAACTCCTGGCCAGTTTTTCTTTTTTTCTATTTTTAGTAGAGACAGGGTCTCACTTTGCTCAGGGTGGTCTCAAACTCCTGAGCTCAAGCAGGCCACCTGCCTCAGCCTCCCAGAATGCTATAATTATAGGCGTGAGCTACCATACTGTCCTCTTAACCTCTCTTAACCTCAGCTACTGACTTGCCTATTTGCCTGGTGTGATGGTGAGGGTTTTATGGGCAAATAATAGGTTACCATCCTCTCTCTTTTCTTACTGCCCAGCAAAGAGCCAGCTTAGAGCAAGGGCTCCCAACTGTGGGACAGATGGATTCAGGTAGAGTAGAAAAGGCATCTGGATGAGAGTCAAGTCTCCTACTTGTGGATGTACGCTGTGTGGCTATGTGACCATAGACTAGTCTCTTAACCTTTCTGAGCCCCACTTTTCTCATTCAAAAGGAGCTGATAATTCCTGCTGTGAGACTCATCTTAGATGATGACTGTGATGACAATTTATAAATAGGAAAAGATTGAGCAATTTCTAAAGGATTGTTATTACCAGATTGGATGGTGACAATAGGGTGCTGGCTGGAAACTGCCCAAGCTCCTTCCTGCAAGAGGTGGCCAAGCCGAGATCTTTCCAGCTTGTGGAGTGGGTGATGACTTTCAGTGACTCATAGACCTGCCACTGCCTAGACCGTTAGCGCATATAGTAAGAAAGTTGGTTCCCTTTCAACTCTATCAAGTCCAAGATTGTCCCAGGGAGAAAGTGTCAGGGAAGTTGCCAGTGTGTCTTTGACAGTTTTCCAACAATTGCTATCCTCTCTTTCCAATGAGGAGATCTCAGAATAGACATGGAGCATTGGCTAGTAACCTCATGTAAATGAATTTTTTTTTTACCTTAAATGTAAATGAAATTTAATAACGTAGCTTTGTATTTGCTGTCAATTCCTATTTATTAAAGGACATATTGACTTTCTATTTATAGTGGCAACACAAAATTTCTATTTAAAATATATTTAACTTAAAAGTGTCAATTTGAAGAAAATAAGGAGTAGCAGTACCGGAGTATACAGATTTGGCAGAAATTGTTTCAGTGGCATGCAGTGTTATTTGGATAATGCAAAATTGGAAAGTATTATAAGGATGTCAAGGATATGCATGGTTTGCCTACATAGTTGTGAAGGTCCCTACACCTACGTGACAAATTTGAGGTCTTTTTCTGCTATGCCATCCTGCTCCCCTCTGCTCACCCTGAGCCTTGGCTTGGGTTCCCTTTTGAAGAATCCTGCCATGATTATCCTGTAGATAGGAGAATTTGTGCCACTATCCTCACAACCTTCTTGAGAGGGGCTCATATCAAGAGAGGGTGTCTGGATGGAGGAAAGATGACCCCCATCTCTGAGGCCAGGACTTGAGACCTCCTTGTCAGGGCAGAAACTGCAGACTCCATAGTCTCCTGATTCCCATGTACAAAACAGGTCTCAGGCTTTCCTACAGGCCTGGGGTCCCAGGGAGCTAAGAGGCTTTGGGAGCTGCAGGTAAGGGTAAGGCGGTCCCTGGAGCTTCATGCCTCAGAGCTTGGGGCCTGGGGACAGTGAGGCAGGAGGCTTTGGAGTCTCAAAGGTCTCTGTTCCCCTGCTCCCCACTTTACCCACTGCTGACTGTCTGTCCCTGGGGACTCACATCAGATCCTGGGAGGCCTTTGAGGACACAGTGGATTTATCCACCGGGCCCAAGATCAGGGCCAAAGCAGAGAAGGCAGAGGGAAGGGCGGTAAGTCCTGTCTGCCCCCTCCCTGGTCCCAGGCTCACAGTGGGGGCAGCTCTCACCAGGAGGGTGAGAGGCCCGATGGAGTGTGGGGTGCGTGCTGGTATATCCATGACGAATGTTTGAGGGTCTCTGTGAAGGCATACTGTGTGTGTGTGTGTGTGTGTGTGTGTGTGTGTGTGTGTATGAGAGAGAATTGAAGTTTGTCTGTATGTGTGCTTTGCAGAGGCGATGTGTGAACGAAGCGCTGTAGTTCCCAGAAATGTCTGAGGGTCTATGAGAGGGTCTTGTCTGTGTAATGTGTACGTTTGTCCGTGGTGAATGTCTTCATGCCTGAGGCTCTCTGTGGGGCAGTGTTTGTGCAGTGTGCGAATTTGTGTGTGGCAGGGCGTCTGGCGTCTGTGTGTGATGTGCCTGCGAATCTGTGGCATCTCCAGGCCAGGAGTGTGTGTTTCTGGGTACGTGTGTGCAGTGTGTCCGAGTGCCTGTCTAGGTGGCTTGCGTGCTGGGTGTGGTGTGTGCCCGTTGTTTTGTGTACGTCATCATCTTTGTACAGCTGTGTGTCTGGCCCTGTGGCGTGTCTGAGTGGCCGAGTGGAGGTGTGTGGCTGCACGCAAGTCTTTGCGCCGGATTGGGTCAGGGATGGAGGGGTGCCGGGAACGCAGTGCGCGTTTGGGGGCGTGGGGGAGTCTGCGCTGGAGCCGAGGCTGTGAGGGTTCCTGAGGAGGGTCCCCGGGGCGGGCCGTGGGCGCGGGCGGCGCCTTCCGGCTTGGCGCGGGTTGGTAACCCGAGCCCCTTCCCCGCATGAAATATTGATCCAGCCTCGCGGCGGGCCCAGGCGAGGGAGGGGCGGGCAGGGAGTGAGCGCCGGCTGCTGTCCGAGGTGCTGCCGCGGCTCCCCCAGTAGGGGCGTGATGCTCAAGAGAGGTTGGGCCTGTGAAGGGGAGGGAGTGCCCGACCACCAACACCCTTAGCTGGGCCTCTGCCTCTCAGGATAAGCTTGCCTGTCCCTACTGCCACCTATCAGTTCCCCTGCCCCATCTAGGAGGTGGGAGCAGAGGAACCAAATGGGTATTTTATTGGGATCCAGTATCCCCAGACCTCGGGTGACCATATGGCTGGGTTTGCCCATTACAGTCCTAATTTTCATCTGTGGTCCTAGTGTGAGTGTTAGTCCTATCCCTTGGTCACTCTCAGAAGGGTCCCTATTGGACGATAAATTATGTGCTCACTTGCAATAAGGCTTTCTTTCTTTTTCTTGGAGACAGAGTCTCACTATGTCGCTTTCAGTAGAGTGCCGTGGCGCCACAGCTCACAGCAACCTCCAGCTCCTGGGCTTAGATGATGCTCTTGCCTCAGCCTCCCGAGTAGCTGGGACTATAGGTGCCCGCCACCATGCCTGGCTATTTTTTTGTTGTTGCAGCTTGGCTGGGGCCCAGTTCAAACCCGCCACCCTCAGTATATGGGGCCAGTGCCCTTCCCACTGAGCCACAGGCGCCACCCTGTTTCTGCTTTTTTTGAGACAGAGTCTCACTATGTTGCCCTGGGTAGAGTGCCATGGCGTCACAGCTCATAGCAACCTCAAACTCTTGGGCTTAAGTGATTCTTTTGCCTCAGCCTCCCAAGTACCTGGGACCACAGGTGCCCATCACAATGCCTGGCTGTTCTTTGGTTTTGCAGTTGTCATTGTTTTTTAGCTGTCTAGGGCCGAGCTCGAATCCGCCAGCCTCAGTGCATATGGCTGGCACCATAACCACTGTGCTGTGAGCGCCTAGCCTGCAATAAGTCTTTGATCCTAAGCCTCTTCCCTGACTGTCTCTGCTCTGCCGTGGGGGTGTGCTCTAGCCATGTGGGTGTGCAAGTGTGTGGATTGCCCTTCCTGTGCTAGGGCTGAGCTGGAATAAATCTATGGAAGCCCTGGGGCCCTTGGGCTCCTGTTGCATCCCAGACCCTTCCCAGGGGATACAGCCGCCTCTTCCATCCCAAATTCTGCTTTTCATTCAAGCTGTGCTCTTTTTCAGGACTGGGCTTCCTCTGTCCCCTAGGGTGGGTGTTCACCTCACCTCCCGTCTGCATCCTGGGCTGGGCAGGCCTCTCCTTGGTCTCCACAGGAGGGTATTATAGAGCTTCCAGGTTGGCCTTCTGTATGCTCATGGCATCTTCTCTGAGTTCCCCTCTGACTTTGAACCACCACCTCTCCCTCCTTCAGTAGATTCCATTTTCCTCCTCCTCCTAACTACTGAGGGCCTTACCTCTCAGCCGTTCCTCACTCTGTGCTCTCTTCTGGGCATTCTTCCTTTCCACACCCTACTTTTCCCTCTGGCGAGCACACCCAAATCTGCCCACTCATATTGTTCCCCTCTCCTAAGCTCTAAGGGATCTGATTACCTGCCCGATACCTCCATGTGGGAGCTATGGTGTTATCTCTGACTCATCATAACTAAAATGGGGATTCATCTCCTTAAGCCAGGTTTTTCCTCTCAGATCTCAAGCTCTGCTGATGGCACCTCTCGGCCCTCATCCTTCCTGTAAATCACCTCAGAGTCCATTTTTTCCCTCTCCCCTACTTGTCCCTTCACTAACTCTAGGCTATCCCCTAACCCTCCTGTGATTCCTGGCCAGCCCTTTCCTCTTCACACTTGCACCAGCTGAAACTGCGCAGCCCTTCTTACCTGTCTGGATTCAGTGGCCTCCTGGCTGCTCTTCCTGCTGTCAGACTTTCTTCCGATTCTGGAGTCAGTGTCAGATTGATCTCTGTAAAATATTACATCTAAATCATGTCAGCTTTCACTTGTATAGGATGAAAGCCAAGCTTCTGATCCCTTCACTGGCTGCTCGCAGCCTGTGTCTCCAGCCTTCCAACCCAGTTATCCTTACCCCTCTGCTCCGGCGACACTGCTCTGTTCACTTGCCTCTGAGCATGATACTTTCTCCCCGGATCTTCCCAGTAGTTTCCACCTGTTTCCTGTAAGGCCGCCTCTGCCTCTCTAAACCCCACCTATCTCTTGAGGTGCTGTATAGTGCACTTCCATGTGACCCCTTCTCTGGTCTCCCTTATCGTGAAGCGTTCACTCCTTCCGCAGAGCAAACCAGAGTATTTTACATTTATTTCTCAGTGCCTTGGGTGGTCAATGGACCACCAGCATGGGCGTCACCTGGGACTTGTTAGAAATGCAGAATCTCAGGGTCTACCTGTGACCCACGGAGTCAGAGTCTGCATTTCTTTTTCTTCTTTCTTTTCGTTTCTTTTTTTTCAAGAAAGAGTCTCAGTATAGCCCTCGGTAGACTGCCGTGGCATCATAGCTCACAGCAACTTCAAACTCTTGGGTTTAAGCAATCCTCTTGCCTCAGCCTCCTGAGTAGCTGGGACTGTAGGCTCCCGCCACAACACCTGGTTATTTTTATAGATGGGATCTTGCTCTTTCTCAGGCTGGTCTCCAACTCCTGAGCTCAAGCAATCCACCCGCTTTGGCCTCCCAGAGTGCTAGGATTATAGGTGTGAGCCACCGCTCCCAGCCCAGAGTCTGTGCTGTTTAAGTTTGAGAAGCCCTGAACAGTGCGGTCATTGAGGGCAGGACCTTGCTTCTGTTTGGCTGTGGCCTTTGGCTAGGTCTGGTGGTGTTCTCAAGTGCCAACTTTTGTAGTCCCTGTCAGGTGACAGACAGATGCCATATCTTGCCAGATCCCATAAGCTATGGGACAGGGAGAATGGTGGAGATGGCTGAGAAGGATGTGTACCCTGACTGGACCCTTCTCACCCACAGTTTATGCCCCACAAGGCCCCAGAACGTAAGCGCTGTAAATCTGACCTGGAAAGCACTCTAGTGGTACAAGGAGGAATCAATTAATCAATTAAAAAAAGCAGTTATCAACATATAGCAGAACTTTTTCTCTCTTCACAAAACACGCATTAGTGGAAATACCTGTTATTTTAATGTATATTTAAAAAATGAAAATATGTGGTTTTGGTTTTTTCTTTGTTATAACATTAATACAATTTCTAAAGTACTAATTTTAGGAAACACAATATGTCACACAAAGAAAATTAAAATGGCTCACAAGTCTAGTATCCAGCTATAAGTACTGCTATTTTAATGTATTAGATTGCCATTCATTCATCCTATAAATATTTACAGAACCCTACTCTATGCTAGACCTGTGCCAGGTGCTAAGGATTCAGGGTGAAGAAGATAACAAGGTTCCTATTTTTAAGCAGCTCCCAGCCAGGGGGCGGGTGTGGGAGACAGTCACTGAACAAGCTAAGAGCAGCAGTGCATTCGTTTGCTAGGGCTGCTGTCACAAAGTACCACAAACTGAGGGGCTTAAAACAACAGAAATTTAAACTCTCACAATTCCGGAAGCTACAAGCCTGAAGTCAGGTGTTGGCAGGGCTGGTTCCTCCTGAGCTCTATGGAGGAGAATCTGTTCTATGCCTCTCCCCTAGCTTCTGCTTCTGGTGACAGGTGGCCATCCTTGGCATCCCTTAGTTTGTTGATGCATCACTCCAGTCTCTGCTTCCATTGTCACATGGGCTTATGGGCCTTGGTAAGGGGATTCTCCTTTGTCTTGAAGGACATGGGGCTTAGGGCGGGGTATCAAGTGTGCATGATTTATTCTGCTTTCTTGTGAGCTGTCTCCTTCTAAGCCAGAGCTCTCTAAAGGCTGTGTTGTTCCTCTATGTCCTGGGTCCTGAAAGAGGACACACAGCCATGTCCTCAGGAATCCTGTGGCTGAGTGAAGGCACTTGGCAACGCTGTCCAGGGAAGGAGACATAGCCGTTCCCCCAGCAGCCCCTAGTTGCGGGATAGGGGATGAGCCCTGCCCTCGGGAACCTTGTTCTGAACAGGAGACAGGACTCACCTAGCCCCGGGTCTGCCTTATCCTCGGTGTCCTGAATCCTCAGAGTTCTCCCCATCCCCTGCACTGCCATGAGGACTGTGTCTTAAATGTATCCCGGGCCCTGTGGCTCCCTATGCTGAGGGAAGCCAGGGGCTCATACAGGGGCCATGCCTCAGTACCCTGCTCTCCTCATGGGTTGTGAGGGGTCTGTATTGGCTTTCTAACTAGGGCCCAGACCTTCTGGCGCTCAGCTGATCCCCTGTCACATCCTCAGATGGGAGAGGGCCCACCCTGCCCATGCTGCCTGTTGCCGCCTTGCCTGGCTGGGTGGCCCAGGCTGGGTGGAGGAGAAGTGGGTCAGCTTGGTAGCCATGGTGACAGCAGCTGCTCCCTGCCAGCCTCTCATCTCCTCACCACAAACCTCACTGATGAGCTCCTTTGTCCGGTCTGGCAGGGATGAGGGCCAGGAGGGTGAACTGCGGGCTGGGGTGTGTGAGTGTGTGTGTGCAAGCTCACACAAGTGCCACCTCTGAGCTGGTGTGTGCGCCTCAGCCAAGGGAGCCCACCACTCCGGGTAAGACACTTTCTGCTTCTCTGTCCACAGAAGCCATAGGGCTCTTCCCACCCCTCTGGGCTGCAGCCAAGGGCAGGGTGTGTGTGAGTGTGTGCAGATGTGTACACAGATGGGGGTCTGTGAATGCGTGTGGCTGTCTGAGTGTTTGTTTCTGTGTTTGGCTGAGTGTCTCAGTGAGGGTATGTGCCCATATCTGTGTACATGTGACTGTGTCTTTAAGTGTGTGTCATCTGTGTGGGTCTGTATAGTTTGGGATCTCACACTTGAAGTTCTGTGCCCTGTGTCTCTCCGTGTGTGTGTGTACATGTACATGTGTGTTCAAGCTTGGTTTGAGAGAGACAAGGGTCTGCGCAACCAGGAGAGGAGCTGCCACAGTGTCCCCCACTGCAGCTGGGTGTGCCTCCTTGCTACAGCCCCCCTCCCCACCACATACTGACCCCTGTCACCACCCCGGCATCTCTCACTGATGGGAAAAGGAAAGGCTTGAGCCAAGGGGATGCCCTTTCCTCATTGCCAGGTGCAGGCCTTGGCCTCTTATGAGGGCACAGGCTGGGACGTGTGGTGTGGTGGGCAGTCCCGGAGCTGGGTTAGGATTGGGGCAGGGGTCTCAAATGCTGGAGCCAGCATCCAGCAAGGGGTAAGGAGCCTGAGATGTGGCACAGTTCATGGGCCATCTCCCACTTCAAATGAGAGGTGTGGGACACCCTGATCCCACACTTACCTTGAAGTACCCAGGGCTGCAGTGGGAGATGGCCATTTGAGTCTCTGGGCTGTTCCCTGAAGTGGTTGCCCCTGGTGTGGCCTCCAGACCAATAAGAATGAACACCTGGGCAATCCTTTATCATTTACAAAGGCACCATTATTAGTAATAATAATAATTGCCCAACTGAGCATTTAGCATGTACCAATCCTTGTTTTATAATATGAGGTGTCCCAATAGTTGCCCCTAAAATCTCCATACCTAGGGAAAATGGGAACTTATAGGTAAATGTACCTTTACTTGCAAAATAATTTCTTACAAAATTTTATAAAATATTCTCTACACGTTGGCCACCTCTTTGTAAAATTTTGTAATGAATATTTTGTAAGTAAAGGTGCATTAAGCTCTAAATTCCCATTTTCCCTTTGTATAGTGGCTTTGGGGTGACTTTTGGGACACCCTGCACTTTATCTATTAATATTAATTCTAAAGCAGACATTGTCCTCCCTGCTTCAGACATGAGGATCAGTAGGCTCAGGGGGTTCCTTAGGTGAGGCAGATTTAAGTGCCAAGACTTCTGGCCTCCTGAGGGAGTGTTTTTACTCTGCTGTCTGCTTCTTGTCTCATCCAATCCCCCGTCTGGCCTGGAGAGCCAGGTGGGTGCAGGTGGTGATTAGAATCATTTTATAGAAAAGAAAATGGAGCTTTAGAGAAACTGAATGACTTGCTCAGGGTCACGTGGCTGGCTAGATGTGCCCCCTCCAACTGTTAGGCATGTCACAGAGTCTACGGAGGGACACAGACCCCATTAGGGAAAGGATGGAGGAAGAATAGGGTCTGGAGCTCTTGAGCAATTGGTTCTGGATGAGTCCTTCATATGTTAAAGTTTTTAAAAGTTGTTGGGCAGTCAGCAGTTTGGCATTAACATACCTAAAAGCAGACCAGGGGACCCAGGAGTTTGGACAGTATTGCAAAGGAAAAAATAGAATCGGAGGGTGGCACCTGTGGCTCAGTGGGTAGGGTGCTGGCCCTATATACCGAGGGTGGCGGGTTCGAACATGGCCCCAGCCAGCTAAAACAGCAATGAGAATTACACCAAAAAATAGCTGTGTGTTGTGGTGGGCGCCTGTAGTCCCAGCTACTTGGGAGGCTGAGGCAAGAGAATTGCTTCACCCCAAGAGTTGGAGGTTGCTGTGAGCTGTGACAGCATGGCCCTACCGAGGGTGACATAGTGAGACTCTGCCCACCCCCCAAAAAAGAAAAAGAAATAGAATCAGAAAGTTTAAGTGATTTGCTCAGAGTCACACAGCTCAAGGTCACATTGGAGAGATGGACTCTCTCCAAAATCTGTCTTTTCATTCTACAAGCTGCTTGAAGCTCTTGAGGGCGGATGTCTCCCCGATGCCTTCCCCCATCCCTTCCCCTCAGCTCCCATTTCCCTTCCAGACCCTCTTATCATATCATCTCCTGCTGGGAGCCTGTCCTGATTGCCTTCACCTCATTTTTTGAAAATTGTTGTCTTAGCAGAAGTTGACTGAAGCCTTGTACCAATGCCCTAGGGGTGTGCTGTGGGTTGGGGCTAAGGCCCCCTGTGCTGCAGAACACCCAAGCTCTGATTCCCAATTCAGGTGAGTTTGTATTTTGTTCCAGGTGAGAGGTGGGGAGGGAGTGCATGAAAGGTAATGTGGAACCTGGGAGCTAGAGGACTTGCATGGAGCTCTGGTTTTATTTTGTTTTGTTCTGTTTAAGGCAGAGTCTCACTCTGCCACCCAGGTGGACAGGATTGGCATCTTCATAGATCATTGAAACCTCAAACTCCTGGCTTCAGTGATCCTCCTGCCTCAACCTTCTGATTAGCTGGGATGACAGGCACACAACACTATGCCTGGGTACTTTTTTCTATTTTTAGTAGAGAAGGGTCTGACTCTTACTCAGGCTGGTCTCAAACCCTTCACATCAAGCAGTTCTCCTGCCTCAGCCCCCTCATAGTGCTCGGATTACAGGCATGAGCTACTGTTTTTGCTACCCATTTTCTCTGTGATGCTGGTGTGTCTTTTGAATGGGCCTTAGTTTCCTACTCTGTAAAATGAAAGGTTCAGGCTAGAATATAGATGGCAAGTCAGTTTTAGCTCATGAGCTGGTTTTCATCAGCTCTGTTGAGAAGGATTCTGAGGTTCAGTCTGATCGTGATGGGAAAGAGATAGATTAGTGATGTCTGCTGTGGGTGGAGCATGGGAAGGGTGGGTGGTAGGGGCCTCAGTTATTTGCAATTGCTTCTAGCCTAACAGTCCATCACCCTGTGATGGACTCCTTAGTCTTTCCTATTGAAAGTGTGGGTGAATAGGTTCATCTCAGGCTTTTGGATGGTCTAGAACTCTTTTAAAAAGCTTGTTATCTAGTTAGACACATGGGATGGTTAAGGGGACCCAGAGGTCCAGGGTGGCCTGGCAGGGTCCTGAGACCTGCTGTTGTCAGAATTCAGGAGAGGGTCTGCAGAACCCTTAGGGTACTGAGGCCTCAGGGTAGAGGCCAAACAGCAAGGGCTGAAAATAAAACACAAGGCTTATTCCTAGGGAGCTTGGAGGGTATCATCTGGCATGGAGTTTTGACAGGAGTTGGGGGCAGTAGCTCTTCTCCCTGGAGGATAAATTAGAGCAGAGTTTCTCTACTGCCATAGCAGTACCTGGGAGTCAGCAGACAGAACTTCAGAGTGAAGTCTCCGTGACCCATGGAGATTGTAAGGGGGTTTGTTCCTTGAGGTGCCACAATCTGAGCTGAGAGAGACAGTCCTGCTCAGAGGCAGGGGAATTATTGAAGTGACTTTTATGGAAAGGATGTAGTTCATTTAGTGATTATTTAGAACTACTAACATTTAATGTGCCATGTTGTATTCTGTGTCCTGCTGGCCCCTCACCAGTCTGCCCCCTCTCTACCTCCTCCTCTCTCCCATCTCTGTGGTCTGATGACTCAGGGTTGCTATGCAGCAGACATCAGTTGTTATAGTGGCCCATATCTCTGGAATGTCCTTCTTGAGCTAGGCTGGCTGCCAGAGAAGGAAATGGAGCCCCAGTTCCAAGCCCTCCACTGCAATGTACTCATAGACTCAGTTCTCCCAGTCAAAAGGCCTTTTAGAAATTGCCTAACCTAACCCCTTGTTTAACATGCAGATGGGGAAGCCAAGGCCCAGAGAAGTTCACATAAGGAATCTGTTCACATCTAATCCCACGTCCTGATTCCTAACTTTCCCAGGTACCCTGCCCAGGACTACTGGACCAGAGGGTCAGGCCCTAAGATCTTGGGTTCAGTGCTTCAGGTGTGGCTCCTCCTGTCCCCTTGGGGAGCGGCTTACAGGCTGGTCTGTCCCAAGTACTTATCAGTTCTCCCCGTCCCTTGGGTGATCCCTGGGTAGTTAAAGATGAGAAAACAGCTCTGGATGGTGCAGAGTCCTGGATGCCAAACCATCTACTTGTCAGTTCCATTTATTATTCATGAGGAAACATGAGCCTCTGGGTTGGCAGGGTCAGGAATTTTGTCCCTTATCCCCTTCCCTTCTAACCCCTTGGAGATGGTGCTCTCAAGCTTTCTGGAGGCTACACAAGGTAAACACTTACTTCTGCAGCTATGGTCTGGTTGGAGTTTATGCTGCCACTTAGATCCGCAGGCCAGCTGTGTGAACCTGGGCCAGAGTGGGTGTCCTCATAGTAGACACTTTCCTTTCAATTTTCATAAAGAGCCCAGAGACCCAGGGCAGAGCCCAAGCTTGGGGGATGGGCTCTGGATTGCAGGGGCAGGGCTGCTGCGCATGTCTGTCTCTTTGTGGAAACAAAAGACTTGTTTCTAGGCCTTGCCACTTCTTAGCTGGGTAGGGTGGGCCAATACTTTACTCCTCTGAGACTCAGTTTTCTTATCTGCAATATGGAAATAACTGCAGAAATACTATAAAGACTTACCCTGTGGGCGGAGCCAGTCTCAGATAAGTGCTCTTCCATCCTCTACCAAAAGATGGTGCAGATACCCAAAAACCCACACCAACTGGCACTAGAATTGGAAACTAAAGAGAAGAGATCATCACAGGCCAAAGTCCAGGGGGACTTTCCATTAGCTACAAAGTTGTTGGGAGATGAGAAATACAATCTGAGACTCTGCACACGTCACAGGGTCAGTGAGAAGGGCTCAGACAGCCACAAAGAAGGCGGAACAAGGCTTTGACTCACTCCCTCTGTCAGCCCCACTTCGCCAGGCAGGAAGGAGCCATGACGACCAGGTGACCAGGTGACCAAGCTCAGTGGTCTAGGGATTGTCTTCCTCATCCGCCAGAGTGGTGCCAATCCTCTGCCACCTCTGTTCTCCCTCTTCTTTCTATGATTTTTTGAAAAGTTGCACTGCCTCAGGGTTTTGCCACAGGAAACGCACTGCAGGCCAGGACAGAGCTGGGAAAGTGTGGGTGCACAGCAAGTTGGGGAGGCTGGCTCTCCTGGATTCCACCCAAGCAGAAGAGACTGACTGCAGCGATGAACTTGGCAGCCCACTTGTGGAGACTGATGGTTGCAGATCCTGCCTCTGTTCAAAGCAGAGTTGTCGATGCCTGCCGCCTCCCCTTCCCCAGAGTGATTCTCAGAGCCCTCTGTCCTTCTCTCCCCTAGTTCTTACCATAACTATCATTAAATATTTAGTTGTATAATTAGTTGTTTACTGTCTCTCTCCCTCCTGGACTGGAGGCTTTGGGAGGGCAGGACCAAGTTGGACAAGCTCACTGCTGTATCCTGTGCACTCAGCATTGGCCTGGGAATGTTAGGGGCTCAAATATTTGTTGAACGCAGCTAATGGGAAGTGTAAATTTCTGTTTTTTTTTTTTTTTAAGATGGAGTCTTACTCTGTCACCCTGAGTAGACTGCCATGGCGTTATCATAGCTCACAGCAACCTCAAACTCCTGGGTTCTAGTGAGTCTCTTGCCTTAGCCTCCCAAAAGCTGAAAGTACAGGTGCCTGCCACAATGCCCAGCTAGTTTTTCTATTTTTTTTTTTTTTCAGTTTTTGGCCGGGGCTAGGTTTGAACCCACCACCTCTGGTATATGGAGCCGGCACCCTACTCCTTGAGCCACAGGCGCCACCCTAGTTTTTCTATTTTTAATAAAGACAGGGTATTGCTCTTACTCAGGCTAGTCTCAAACTCCCGAGCTCAGCCAGTCCACATTTGTAAAGGAATTTGGTAATATTCCTTTTTATTGATTCCTAAGAATCAATAAAAACATTTATGCCTTTGGCATCAGGTAGGATGATTTTGGGTATAGTAGAGAACTCTGATCTAAACTGCTTAAGCAATGGAAAATACATTATCTCACATAACTGGTAGACCAGGTGTGGCCTGAGGACCTTGCTGTCTGTGCGCCAGGCTGCCTTCAGCAACACTAGCTTCATCTTAGGTTTGGGGCCTTGAGGTAAAGGGGCAGAAGGAGAGAGAGAGATAGGAAGAGGGCCTCCCACCTCTCTCATGATCATAGAATCCAAATCTTCCTATCTTTGGACATGTAAGAGTTGCCAAGGTGAATGGCATTCTCGAATTTCCTTAAAACTAATAAGAATCGGCCTCTGAAACAAGGGGTGGGTGGTATCTGCATGCTGTCAAGAAGCAGGAAGGGGGAACGGATGTCGGGGAAGCTACCAGCAACATCCGAACCCTCTGACCCAGTCACTCCATTTCTAGGAATCAACCCTAAGGAAATAAGCAGACAAAAGCAGTGTAGAAAGGTATTTATTACAGTGTTTATTTACAAGAGTGGAAAGAGGGGGAAGAGAAATGTGGCCCTGATCTCAGAAGTAACTGTACTGAGATATTTAAGTCAGTTGTGCTACCTCTGTGTGATGGAATATTGGGTGGCACTGAAACACTTATACAAAGTTAATGATGTTGGGAAGTGCTTACAATATGTTACATGAAAACTATCAGGATATACAATTGTATTTGTAGTATCAGTTCAATTATTTTTTTAAATGCATAGGAAGGAGACTATGAAGAACCAGGTAAAATGCTTTATAGTGGCTGCCCCTCAGTGGGGCAATGACGAGTGATTTTTGTATTTTTCTTACTACTCCTTTCACTCAGGAGGACCCAGCCAGTGTCTGCACAGGCTATAGCCAGTTTTGCTCTCCCTGTTCTTATTATTTGTTATGAAAATAACACTCACTAGTACTTATTGGATATTTACTCTATGCCTGACACTGTTCTAGGCACTCTATGCACTATCTAATCTAATTCTTACCAGAGTCCTATGAGGTGAGTGCTTTTATTTTTTGCTTTGCTGATGTGTTCACTGAAACTCTAAGACACTTGTTCACAAGGTCACACAGCTAGTGTGGAGAGGCCTTTGGAATTTAAGCCTGAGCCATCTGATTCCATAGCCTTGGTCTTCACCACCAAACCAGGTCACCTGCAAGGTTATTCACAGCCATGTGCAAACAAGGATAGTCCCATTTATCGAGCCTAACTCCCTGCATGTCCTGGGCATTTGTTTGTTTGTTTAAACTTTACAACATCAGGTTGAATGACTTTCCCAAGATCACACAGCTAGGAAATGGTGCATCTGTGGTAGAGTCTCCCGGGTCTGATGTGGAATCCTTTTGTCTCTCACCCGCCTTTACAGTTGCCTGAGGTCCTGACGCCCCTGGGACCATGTTTAACGGGGAGCCAGGTCCAGCCTCATCTGGGGCCTCCAGGAACGTGGTGGTGCGGAGCTCCAGCATTAGCGGTGAAATCTGCGCATCCCAGCCAGCTGGGGGTGGGACTGGGACCACCACTGCCAAGAAGAGGCGCAGCAGCCTGGGTGCCAAGATGGTGGCCATTGTGGGCCTGACTCAATGGAGCAAAAGCACACTCCAGCTGCCTCAGCCTGGTGAGTAGGCATGGAACGCTGGGGGTGGGGGTGCGGGTCACTTTGCAATGACAGACCACACAGGGACTGGCCTTGTGGGTCTGTACCCCACACCCACAGACACCTAACGATAGCATTTCCTGTAGACCAGCTGCTGCTCTAGGTCAAGTACGTATTGACCCTCGTGTAGCTCTTTGAGGCAGGTACTAAAGCACAGAGAAGGAAAGTCGGTTGCCCCAAACTACACAACTCGTAGATGGTGGAGGCTGGATTCAAACCCTAGCAGTTGGGCTTCCCAGTTCATCCTCTTAACCTTTACACTGTGTTGCCTCCACACATGGACTTATTCATTAATCAGTAATTATTTATAAAACAGGCATATGTTCCTGGCACTGTGCTAAATGACACCAGAATTTTACAGACTCACACGTCCACTAAATTCAGTCTCACCTATAATCATCTCTGAGTCTCCTAAATACAAATAGCCACAAGAATGGAGTTACAAAGCCACAAGAGACACCCACATAGAAATACGTGGCTTGTGCCATCGTATTAATAGAGGGTTCAGTCGCTCAAGTAAGCCATCCATGATTTTCAGGAAAGCAAAGTACAGTCATTTGCTTTGTACATGATCACACAAAAAATAAGCATGTGGGCTCGGCGCCTGTGGCTCAACAGGCTAAGGCGCCAGCCACGTACACCTGAGCTGGCGGGTTCGAATCCAGCCTGGGCCCGCCAAACAACAATGACGGCTGCAACCAAAAAAAAATGGCCGGGCGTTGTGGCGGGCGCCTGTAGTCCCAGCTACTTGGGAGGTGGAGGCAGGAGACTCGCTTGAGCCCAGGAATTGGAGGTTGCTATGAGCTGTGATGCCATAGCACTCTACCCAGGGTGACAGCTTGAGGCTCTGTCTCAAAAAAAAAAAAAAAAAAAAGCATGTGGGCTGGTCTTTTCCAGCAGTCATGCAAATCAGATAAACACAGTTCTCTGAGTATGGATGCATAGCCCCAGATCACAGAAACACATCACATGTGTACAGGTGTGCCTCACAAAACCACATCCATACACTCCTTCACAGCTACAGCCTGATCAGTGTGGCACGCTTTCTCACACATAGGAATTCCAGTTAAGTTCAGAGGGTGGGTGACCACCTTGTGACACAATCACACGTAGACCCCATATCACAGAGGAGCCAGCCCTCCCCACCAAGACCTCCTCACTTTATGTCATCAACCCAGACACCAGCTGGGTTTGTTTTAAAATCTCTTCCTACCTATTTTGTTCAGAGTAACAACTTCCCTAGAAACCTTCAAACAGGCAGCTGGATGGAGTGGTGAGGGGGTGGGGCGCCAGGAGATCCAGGGAAAATGCTCATCAAGACTCCCAGTTGGGGCTGAGGGTGGGGGCTTCTCCAAGCCTTAAAATAGATCTTTACAAAGCCCTCAACAGGAGCATGTGGGCTGGTGTTTTCCAGCAGTCAAGTTGTGATGTCATTTCTGGCAAGGGAAAGGCTAGATGGGGAGGGGGTCACCAGTGTCCAGTGGTGGGCATCACCAGTGTCCTAGGGTGGGCGTGGCCTCTGTGAACATGCAGTTTAGTCTGGGAGTCAGGCAGGGATTTGGGGATCCTGGAGTTTGGCTGGGACAGGGAGGGCTGGGATAGGACCAAGGGTGGGATCAGAGATAGGGGATTAAGATTAGGAGATTGAGGAAGGGTTGGACCCCAGGAATATGGCTCCAAGAGATTAAGCCCAGTAATCCATGTAGTTCAGCTTCAGCCCCCAAACCTTCTTTGTGCCCAAAGTGATTTGGAAGGTCAGCCTTCCAAGTCCAAAGCGGGGGCTTGAGTCATTGGGAGACATTCTGGTGATCTGCCATGACTTCGGTCAGCAGGCAGGGATTGGGGCAGACCTGAAGAAGATTTTTCACCTTGACAAGAGAAGAATGATGATGGGGCTTCTGGATCTTTGTCTCCACGGTCCATAAGGGCATGGCCAAAGGCCTGGTGCCGAGAGCCAGGAGAATTGCCCAGATGCTCCCCTAACTGAAGGTCTCTGTGAATCATCTAATTGCTGAATGTCAGAGCAGGAAGGGTCCCTTGAGATCCTCTAGTCTGATGTACTCATTTTATTGACGAGGCATCCAAAGCCCAGAGAGAAAGCATGTTCCTTGAGAATGACCTCAAGTTCTCTTTTGAGCCACACCCTGTCATTTACTGGCTGGGTGACTCGAGCAAGTGACTTCACCTCTTTGAGCCTGCCTCTTTGTTTGCAGAATGAGGACAATAAAACATGCCTTGCAGAGTTGTTCGGGGTTAAATGAGATTGGGTATGCAGAGGCACCAGCCTCATGCCTGGCACATAGTAGATACTCAGTGAAGTGTTAATGCTGTTACTTTTACGGTCACGCAGGAGAGCCAGAATGGAGTGAGTTCTCTGCCTCAACACCCCCACTTCTTCCCTGTAGCACACTCCTCTCCAGCTATAATTCCTTCTCCCTGTTTTTTTTTTCCTCTCCCAGGCCTTAAGGATGCCAGTGTCCAACTTGGAGCCCCCTCCTGGGTGGGGTAGTCTGGTGCCAAAGGGTTATATAGGGTGGACTCATCACGGGCACTGGCCTTTAAAAGTGTTCTGGGAAGGATATCTTGTCCTCCCCCCAGGAGCTGGCAGTTCCCTGCAGAGCTGGGCTGTGTGAAGTAGGGAGGAAATCCTCTTCTGGGGCTCTGGTTTGCCCTTCCCAAGGGCCTCCTTCCTCCTAGTTTATCTGTACCCTGAATTGGCTAGATTCCTGCTCTTCCTTCTTTGTTTCAGAGCCTCTGCCCTGTATCAGGGCCCCTGTTATCTAACCTGGACTATTACACCAACTTCCTCTCTAGTTCCCATGCCTCCTGCCTGCTCCCTTCTAATTTATTTCTCATGTTTCCCCGGAGAAGACTTACAAAACTCACCCTGACACTTTTGAGGGCCAGCCCTGGTTCTGTAAGTTTCTATGGGACCTTGGGAAAGTTACTTTCCCACTGGGCCTCAGTTTACTCTTCTGTAAAATAGAGCTAAAAATGCTCTCTCCCAGCTTCCTTCTATATTTAACATTCTCTAAATTGTGGGAGCAGTGATGAGGGTGAGGTAAGAGCTTTGGGGCCTAGGAAACAGGTGGGTTCTGGCCTGGCATGAGGCTGGGTCCATCCACCAAGGGCCATTCTGGGCTATCTCTGCCCCTGCGCAAACAGAGCTCATTTTTTTGCCCCTGCCCAAATGGAGCTCATTTTTTTCAGTACCAGGGACAGCAGCCCTTCCCTTCTGGGGTTGGGGTGAGGAGATAGCTCCACGACATTCCAGAAGGTGCCATGGGGAGTGCTGCTGCAGGCTGTGACTGCCTCTCCCTTGTGTAGGACAGATGGGATGGTTCTTGGAGTCTTTCAGTCTCTGGGGTCCACAGAATTATTGCGAGCAACTGGGTCTTGTTCTTTAGAGAGACAGGCTACATAAAGTTATTCCCCAGACCAACGGCGGTTGATGCTGGACACATTTGAAACCACTAGAGGGTTTGCTCTGAGACTGCAGGACCTTTCCCTTCCCCCTGAAGACATGGAATTAATCTCTGCTGAATCACGCCTCAAATATGTGGGGGACTGGGCAGGAACTGAGAAGTAGCATGGCGGTAGCCTGGGAGTCTATAAGCCTGGGGTCAAGTCCCAGCTGTCTTGGTGCCTGGACTCCAAGCTCCCCATCTGTGAAATGGCAAGGGTGGGGGTGAGAGTGACTCCCCCACTCAGCAGCTCACATGTGGTTGGGAAAATTTTATCTTAAGATATCTTTGCTATCCAATCTAAGAAGGCAAATTTGCTCCCAAATGGGTCAAAGCTTCTGGAAGCTCTAACGGAGAATGATTGAGGTTGAGAAGTGGTGAGGCTCTGGCTGAGGATATGTGTTGGGAGTGGAGATCTGAGGGGGGTGACTTGCAGTGCCCACAGCCCACCTGTGTTCTGTGTTAGACAGAATGTGGCAGTTAGGAGCCAAGGACAGGGAGAGTCCCCTCATGGTCTACCATTATCACCCCAGCCTCTGTGTATATGGTGGATCGCACACCATTTGTGGGTTCACGTGATGGGTTGAACTCCACATGTCATGGTGTGAAGGTCACATGTGCCTGGTCTGAATGTGTGCAGTGGCACGTGCCATGTGTCCCTGTGACTGAGACCTGCTAGAACCATTTGTGACTGTGTGACTGTTGTACAAACATACACATGATCTTATAAATTAGATTACCATATTCATAGATGTGATTTTTTTTTTTTTTTTTGAGACAGAGCCTCAAGCTGTCACCCTGGGTAGAGTGCCATGGCATCACAGCTCACAGCAACCTCCAATTCCTGGGCTTAAGCCAGTCTCCTGCCTCCGCCTCCCAAGTAGCTGGGACTACAGGC
>CAUYRH010148286.1:0-19309 GCA_963574655.1 Perodicticus potto | reverse complement strand
GGAGGCGGAGGCAGGAGAATCACTTGAGCCCAGGAGTTGGAGGTTGCTGTGAGCTGTGATGCCACAGCACTCTATCCAGTGCTGTGGCATCAAAAAAAAAAAGCTCCCTCTAAATTTAGGGATAAAACCTCCTTGGTTGTTCCCCATGTTTCCTGGTGTTGGAATTATTTCAAACTTCCAAGATCATCACTGTCTGGAATATGATTCCTTTGGTTTCCTAAAAAACTTCTGGAGCCTTTTCATCACATGAAATCATAAAGATCTTCTTTCAGAAAAAGTCATTTTAGATCCTTTCTAGAAATTTTACCAGAAAGGTATTTAAACTTTCTCCTTTTATGAAACCTCCTATCACGTTAAGCAAGCAGTTCGGATAAATAAAAAGGAGAAAGGAAAATCATCTTTATGGTGGAGTTGTTTGTGCCAGTGGTGGGTGAGCGATACAATCTTACACTCTGATATTTAAAGAGAAAAGGGCTCTTTAAATTACGGCTGGAAAATTACACCCTTAATTCTTTGTAAGGTGTTTTTAGAAATTCACACTCCATCAAAATCTTTCCTGATACATTTGTCAGAAGGTGATAGTAGAAGGGTAGGGAAGGCTGCTGAAGTTTGTGGTAGGTCAGGGAAGGGAGGGTTCAGGAGAACAACCCTGAGACATGCCCACCATTTAGGTTACCTGTCTCTCCAGTCATCTGACTTGGACCGGCTGGGAATTTTCCCGAAATGACTCACATAGCAGAGCAGACGACGTGAGCATATCCATCACGTTGCCGGCTCAAGACCAAAGACAAAGGAATAAACTATGGGATGTGCCACATTTATCATTTCGATGCTCAGATCCAATTTTGCATAGATTACTCAATTTTACTAAAAGGGTAAGCAGACCATACATTCTTTAATTTAGAGGGGATAATTTTTTTCTTTAGTTTCTGTGTATGCGTATACTCATTAAAGAAGTTTGTGCTTTAATTTTGAATATTATGCCTAGGAGAAAGGCTTCTGATGTCATTCATTTGTTGTGGGACGTCTATTTTAAGCCAGTCGATTTAAGGAAAATGACTTTTTCCTTCTTTCTTTGTCTTTTGAGATGGCGATACTTTACATCTGGATGCTGCTCTGAAATCTGTTCTTATCGCTTTGGTTCTTTGCGACTGTCCTTCAAGGCAGGCAGCGCAACAGGCCCATTTTTGGGGAAACCAAATCCTATACCTTAGGCCTTCCAGTGGTGGTAACCTTTTGTTACCCCTCCAAGTATTCCCTTGACAGCTGACCTCAAACCTTGTGGAAACGAGGAAGCCTTCCTGGTCTGTCCCAAGGACACCATGGTGCTGCCCGTTACCGCTGCCCTGGGCTCTCTTTTGCCCACGTGTTGGCGCTCTCTTCCCTGCAGCTGAGAGGATGATCGGCATCTCTGCGGCACACACTCACCCTGAGGACCCCCAGGGTCACTGTCACCGCCACTTGGCTTTGCAGGAGGGATGCAGGGTCCTGAGCTGAGTTAGCTGCTAGTTGGCCCCACGGCTTGGCTGTGCATCTGTCTCATTTGGTGGCCCCTTTGGTTTTACAATCCCTTTGGCAATCTTACTTCTTTTCTATTTTCCCACCAATTTTCATACTGGGAGGGTTGTCATCACCCAAACTTTTGGAGAACGATTTCCAGACAAGTTTTAGGAACTTGAGAGTAGCTGGGGAGGCTTGAAGGTCATTCTGACGCTGCCGAGATGGAGACAGAAATGAGGCCACGTGATATTTCTGGTGCGGTGAATCCACCTGCACCTTGCCAGTTTTTACTGGTCTGATTAAAAATCTGTGAACTCAGAAATCAAAGTAAAGAGAGTTATAGATAGAGAAATATAAAGGAACTGAAAGGTGTTCGTGGTTAATTTAACTCTGTAGCCTATAACCTGGTAGGGTGGGGGAAAAACCTGTTTACTGTCACCTGCCACTTATTGAACATTTATTGTGGCCGAGACTCAGGTCAGAGAACAGTCCGTTTGTTTCTCTGCATCTGAGAGAGTTGTAGATTGCCACAAAAAGAATTGAAACAGGGCGGCACCTGTGGCTCAAAGGAGTAGGGCGCCGGCCCCACGGGCCGGAGGTGGCAGGTTCAAACCCAGCCCTGGCCAAAAACTGCAAAAAGAAAAAAATCCAAGTATAAAAAGAATTGGAACAAAGCCGACGCCTGAGACAGAATGATGGCGTCCTCTCTTCTCCGTCTACCTCACCACCATCTGTACTTTTATCTCGATTGCTGAGAGATCCTTCAAATGGCCACATTTGCCCAACACCCTGCTAAACCCCACAGTCTGGGAATGAGCAGGAATATGTGTCAGCTGTGATCATCTGCAGCGGCCAGTGGGCAATGACTGGCCGCCCCTCATTAGCCTCCTCGTGGGCAGGGCGGTGGTCTGTGGCCACCCCGCGTTGCTAGAGTTCATCAGCCGGGCTCTGCCTCTCTCAGTGATTCTCCCTCGTCCCATAGTGCCGCCCGGAAGAAGGTGCTGAGATGATTAATGAGCAGGACATAAAGGCAACTGCTGCCCAAAGCAACTGCTGTCTGGCATCATCCACTGAGTAAGGAGACAAATGAGGCCAAGTGCTACGGAGGACTCTGGGCAGGAAACACCAGCCTCCTGCTGGTTGAACCGGGTGTCCAGCCTTCCTGGCCCCCACTTGGGCTATTCCTTTAACCTCCTGGATCCTGTTTCCCACAGGTCTGCCCCTGGGAGTGAAATAGTGACTATGGCCTTGACCCTCTACAGAGCAGCAGGGTCAGGCTGGGCTGGAGGAGGTGTTGCCGAAAACCTAACAGGGTTGGTGACAAAAGCAAGAACTCCTGGCAAGAAGCTGAGAGACTTTCTCCAGCACGAGTGGTGTCTCCCGAGCCCTTTAATTACAGCAGATTAAGCAGGAAGTAGAATGCTGGACTAAGGGAACAGTGACACAAAGGAAGTGAAGCAGAAAAACCCAATTTCCTTCTTTTAAGGAAAAATAGTCTCTATTTAAATGATTTTTAAAGAAAAGAATTGAGTGTGGCATTTCCCCCAGCTCGGAGTTCCATGGGGTTTTAAAGAACTGTGTATCTCTCTGGCCAGACCAGCAGCCGGGATCTTCAGCCTATCTGCAGAAAATGAACCGCAGCCCGGAGCCTCATTAAGATGCAGGAGCATTCCCTGTGGACAAATGACTCTCTCGTTCAGCCCTTCTTTCCTGCTTCTCCTTGCAGACCCTTGCCTGGGTCAACTTATATTTTACATTCAGCACCTCTAGTTACCCAGAAATTGCATGTAAAATTGTGAAATGGAAAATCAATGGGCCACGGCTTCATCAGTTCTGCCTGGGACTGCAGCGCCTCAGCCTTGCAGAGCTCAGAGCCGGGGCTGAAAGATGCTCGCAGGAAACCCGGGGACCCAGATACCTACCAGAGGCTGGGATTTGAATATGCACTTTTAGTACACCTGGTACGTAACTGGGGAAAATCCATAGAACTGAAACCAGGCTATGAAAAGTCACAGTGAACAGGAAACTTGCCAGATGGAATGTAGATAAAAGTGGTGGCTGTCTTATATGCAGAGGCTGTGGGAGTTGGCAGTGTTTTACTACTAAGAGCCTTGACAGGCCCAGCACTTAACAACCAGCCGTATCTATAGTGATGCCCTGTGGTATCCTGTTTGTGATTCGTGGTACCGAGAGTCCAGGGCAAGGACTCTTAAACCTTGTCATTCTACCGTGATTGGACAATAATAGGATATCATGATCCAGAGGGAAGTAACTAAAGGGGGGGAGGTGGGAAGAGAAACGGGGTTCCAGCCCCCCTGTGTGTTCAGCCCCACACTTAGCGTGCCACATGTCACTTCATTGAGTCTTCCCACAGCCCATAAGATAGGCATTGTTATTCCTTATATACAGGTGAGGAAACTGAGGCTCTGAGAAGTTTACGTGTGGAAGGCAGCAGTTGGCATGACGGACAAAGCATGGGCTTTGGAGGTGGGATCAGAGGCCAGCCTTCCCACCCATAGGTTCAGTGATCCGGGCCAAGTGGGAGGACATCTGGTTTCTCCTCTGTAAAGTCTGGACACGTGCGCCTACACATTGGATTCCTGGGAGGATTAAATGAGGTAATGGAGATGACAGCATGGTGTCGGCACAGTGTAAACTCTCTGAAAATGGCAGGTATCGTCCTGTGATCTCAGAGGGGAGAGCCAAGATGTGAACTCTGAGAGGTCAGCGTCCCCCCACCCTCATGACCTGGGGCCTCCAGAGCCACACTTGAGTCTCATTCTTAAGTTACGAGGATGAGCACAGCAGGGGCGTGGTGGAGAATGTCTGACGAGCCCAGTGCTCTTGGTATTCTTTGCATTTCAGCCTTGTTTCTGCAGATCAGTCCCCCGCCTCAGCAGACAGAGCAGGAGGATGGCCTCACTCCATCATGTGCAACATACCGAGGGTGCCAAAAACTGTATACACATTTTAAGAAAGGAAAAAAAACACGTTAAAATTGTAATACTCAATATATACTGAGCCAAAAGATGAACCCAAGTCAGGTCAAGCATCTCTTGTAATTGCAGAAGGCAAACATGACTTGGGTGTACGTTCTTTGCTACCTTCTATGTATTAGTCTGTGAATATTTCTGTATGTTTGAAATACTTTATTTAAAAATGTACAACCTGGGCCCCGTGTCAGTAGCATGGTGGTTACAGTGCCAGCCACATACACCGAGGCTGACAGATTCAAACCCAGTCCCGACCAGCTAAACAACAATGACAACTGTAACCAAGAAATAGCCAGGCGTTGTGGCGGGCGCCTGTAATCCCAGCTACTTGGGAGGCTGAGGCAAGAGAATGGCTTACACTCAAGAGTTTGGAGTTGCTGTGAGCGGTGACATTACGGCACTCTAACAAGGGTGACAGCTTGAGACTCTGTCTCAAAAAAAAAAAAAATGGGGTGGTGCCTGTGGCTCAAAGGAGTAGGACGCCCGCCCCATATAACTGGAGGCGGTGGGTTCAAACCCCGCCCTGGCCAAAACTGCAAAAAAAAAAAACGTACAATGTCTCTCCAAAAATTGCATGATGGGGGTTTCATCAGACCTGACATCTGATTATACACAGTGGGCAAGAAACAGAGGAGTTTACAAATAACCTTGAATTTGCCACATTGTATTACTAAAGTGATCTCTCGCTATGTCTGTCTGCCCTGGTACTCTGTGTTACCGCCTTTGCATTCCCAGTCCTGGCCCACAGTAGGTGCTCAAAAAAAGTACCCATCATGAGTTGAACTGAACTAGCTAAGATCTAGTAAGCTGGACTGAACTAGTTAACAAAGATTTGATAAGAGCAAATGCTGTTTTCCCAGGAGTGTGGCTTCAGTTGGATTTCCGCTCACCTTAGGCCCCAGGGAGGCTGTCCATTTCCACAAGCCCCGCTGAGTGGGGCGGGGCCAGGATGGGTGGGGCGGGACCAGGATGAGTGGAGCGGGGCCGGGATGAGTGGGGCGGGACCAAGATGAATGGGGCGGGGCCGGGATGAGTGGGGCGGGGGACCAGGACAAGCTTGAAATACTGATGCTCAGAGACTCAGAAGGCAGGTTAAAGGGCACTGCATCCCGCTTCCTTGAGAGATTCACTTTCATTCCCTGAACTGACAACTTCTCTGTGCTCACTTAATGGGATCCCAAATAACATGTTGCAAACCAATCTTTCATCACTGTTGCCCCTTGAAACACATTTCAAATGCTGGCCATTAAAAGCAGGCTATTTCACAGGCCTTTAATGATGACACTAATAACTGTGGATTTTTGTCTCCCAGAGTCCTGATGAGCCAAGCCAAGGAGTAAATTACGGAGCTAACTTTTATGTGCACGGTTTATTGATCTGTGAGCTTCGAGGGAACTCAGCTAGCCCCTGTAGCTCGGCAGTCCAGATTACCTTTTCATCTGTGTAATTGGGCCACCAGGGCTCAGTTAATTTTCGATTTATATTAATAGGAAGACAAAGAACATGATGTGCCACCTCTGTATTAAAGTAATAGACATAGCAAAATATTCTACCTGGTAATTACAAATAAATCAGTTTTCCGGTGACCAAGTGAGGATTATGTTACTAATTCATCGTGTGCTTCACTGTAATTTATCATGAGAAAGTGTAGTGCTGCCCTGTATATTTATATCACCAGAATAGACAGAGGCGCTTGGCCGTGAAGTATCCAGCGATCTCACTCCACGCTGTTTCCCACCTTTGTTTCTTAACAGGTGAAAGTCATGCTTCGCATTTGCTCCACCCTGGCTCGTGACAGCTCAGAATCCAGTTCCTTCTTAAAGGTGGACCCGCGGAAGAAGCAGATCACCTTGTATGACCCCCTGACGTGTGGAGGTCAAAATGTTTTCCAGAAGAGAGGCAGCCAGGTTCCTCCAAAGATGTTCGCCTTTGATGCAGTTTTTCCACAAGACGCTTCTCAGGTGGGTGTAAATCTCAGACTCAGGCAGTGCTGATTAAAGAAGCATTTACTCATTCACTGGACCTGTGCGCAGGCAGGGTGTCTTCTGGAGAGCTCCATCTGCACAAATTTTAGAAGCTGATTTGTGCCTCATTAACTGGGTCAGTGCTTCTGAATTACTGGTTCATACATTGGGCAGGATCAGTGTGCCCAGACTTCCAGATAACCTTGGGAAGGAGAAAGAGCGAGGCAGTGTGTTGTTAGCGCACAGAAGCAGAAAGAGAGTGGGCAGAATCGGAAGTTAGAGGGACAGCTGGTCCACTAGACCCTACCATCCTGGGCTCTTCTGGGTATGGGCATGTAAGAAGGGAAAAAGCATTCCTGGGAGCTAGAGTAGAATTAGGCAATGTCCTTGGGGCCCTGTACAAGCACAGTGGGGTTGAGGTCGGGTCTGTAGTCCTAGTGAAGAACCAGAGTGCCAGGCAGGGAAGCTGAGGCTGGCGTGTGCCTGGGCCTGGATCAGTGGAGTGGAGGGAAGAAGAAAGGCCTGGGGATAGCTGTGGCATCAGTTAGGTATTGCTGCATTATGAACCATACTAAAACTCAGGGCTTAGAAAATGAGCATTTATTGTTATCAGCTGAGGAGCTCTTCTGGTCCTAGACCAGCTCCTATATGTGTCTGTGATCAGCCATGAGTTGGACAGGTATCTCTGAGGATCCTGACTGGACGCTACCCAGCTGAAATGAAATAATGCTCTATGGGCACATGTTTGGGAATGGCCTTGGCTGAGTCAAGTGGCCTCTTCCATATTGTCTCATCATCCAGCAGGCTAGCTTGGCCATGTTCTCATGGTCATGTCCAGGACACAAGCGTGCAGACCTCTTGAGGCCAGGCTCAGCATTGACACAGCATCCCTTCTGCTTCATTTTATTGGCCCAGCTTCAAGAGGTGGAGGAGAGATCCCCCCACCTCATGATGGGAGGAGCTGCATGGAACATTGCAAGGAGCTTGCACACAGGGTGGAGGGAGAATTGGGGCCATTTTTGTTCATCTACTATGAGTATAATTTGGAGGCTACTTGGGTTAGGGGCAAGGTGCCAAGGTTACTGGACCATAAACAGCCAGTGAATTACAACCCTAGTAGACATCACTTCTTACTTGGATTGGCTTTTGGAGCTATGGTGAACATAGGCCTCTAAGTGGCACCAAGTAGTCCCTATTCCTGCAAGAGACTGGAGGCGGCATGAGTGTAGAACTAATTGCAGAAATAACCCAGGTTGTAACAGTGGCCTACTCAGCCTGTGTTTCAGCATCAAACACCTGCATCTTTCTGATAAATGTGTAGTACTTCCCAAGATTTATACAAAACCGTGTATAACTAATGGCCTATAGCAGAACTGAGGACAATGGTGCTAATCGTTACCATTCACATCCTGCATTAATCACCTCCAGGTTGCCTGAGTGTAGGAAGCAATGATGATCACACGAGCTCCTAAACTACACCACGGGCACACAGCACTGTTATAGGCTTCATTCAGTAAGAGGTTGAGCATGCGATCTCTCTAAAGAGTTTTACCATAAGAAGACAAAGAACTTTTATGAGTAAATTCTATAGTTTCTCTCTTTATTACATTTTTTATATGTCGTACCACCCAATAAGCTCAGTCACTGAAACCTGCTATTGGGCCTAATAAATGGCCTACAGATAAATGAATTAACACAGTGAAAACTTTTCAGAAGCAAATCTCCGTAAGTTGTAAAAATTCCAAAGTATACCCTAAATTAAGCATGGAGTACGAATGATTTTTAGATTTATTCCAGAAAAGGGGGTCGCTTTTATTGCTAGTCTTTGCTTATATCACACGCTTGCTTCCAGAACTCAGTAAGCTCCTTGTTGTAGTTACACTCATTTCGGAAGGTCTTATTTTTGTTTAAATGTAATGAGTTACATTTACGTGGAAGTTTGCAATTCTTCAGAAGTTTTGACTCTTTCTAGGATTCTGTGGGGTAGGGAAGGTAGACATTACTCTTTTCACATAACAGATGAGGAAACTGAGACTCAAAGATGAAGTCCCTTGTTCAAGTCCCTGTTCTGAGCAGATGCCTTTCCTGGGTTCTTCCCATTAACCTCTCTGCGCCCTGCTCATGATGTATCTTTCACCTTCCTCTACTTTCCATTTTCTATTTCCGTGACTAGCAGCGTGGCCTTGGCTAAGTCACTCCACTTGTGTGGCCCTCCGTGCCCTCACCTGTTAAATGAGGATGTGCCGAAAGCGTCCCTCATTAGGCTGTTGTGATCCACCAGTGTGACACACAGGAAGTACCACAGCAGAGCCAGGAACACAGCCAGTGCGCGATAAATGTTGTTTTTACCACAACATTGTCATTGCCAATGTCACCATCATGCTGCCAGCCGTGGCCACTTCAGCCTCTGCAGCCTGAGCACCCTTGAGCCTCCAAAGCTGAAAACCCAGAAAGTGTGCAGAGTGGGCCTCAGCTGTGACCTCAGGCAGTTAGGAAATTTGCTTTTTCTCAGTTCCTTGAAAATATGTTTCCTGAAGCTATGATTGGAGCAGTCCGCATTCCTTGTTGCCTTTATAAGCCATCCTTATTTACCCTAAGTGGCCTTGGCAGTCACCCACTGCCCACCGTTGAGACAAACTCTTTAGAGTCGGGCTCGTGGGGTTGGAAGTGGGGCTGGACTCACACCTGCGAGTGAGCAGAGGCTTCCTGCAGACCTGGCCCTGCTCCCGGGGTCTGTGCTCGGGAAGGCTGTGTGCTTCTCCAAGTCTAAGGGAAAAGCAACAAGTGGCCTCTAGGAGCCATGGTCAGCTCTTAACAGACACCAGAGGGACACGCTGCTGACCACTCTCTCCTTGGTGGACAGCGGCAGGAGCTCTTCCAAGGGCTGCCCGCCCAGCCTGTGCGCTCTGCCCCGACTCCCGTGTCGCCTCGAATTCCTGGCCTCTGCACAGGTGATTCAGCCATGGAGGTTCGGCCCACATGCAACCAACATTCTTCCTCGTGACTCAAGAATGAAATAGTTTATTTTATGTATGGCTCACTTATGTTCAAAGGAGGCTTAGTGCATTGGGCAGTGACTTGTCCCCACTCTGCAGAGGCACCTCTGGCCACTTTATCAACATTCTTCTGCCTCAGCCTGCCTGGCCAGGTCCAGGGGTTGGGGGTGCTGTGTGTAAGATCCTGTGGTCCCCACAGCAGCCTTGTCCTGCTGCCCCCTTGGCCAGAGAGGAGCCCCCTGCAGAGACGCGGAGCCAACCACCCTGGAACAATTGACAGTTGTTGGGAATGTGGGTTTTCAATTTCGGTTTGGGAGAGAGAATTGATTTCTAACTATTTAGGGTCATTGCGCCGCTCAAACCTGGAGCTGAGTAACTGTTCACTGCCCAGGCTGGGGCTTTCAGAACCCCATGGGGAGGCACACTGCTGCTGACTGCGGGGCCCCAGTGCTTGCACGGCGGTCTCACTGTGCTGCTGTGAGTGCCCCCTCCGGCCCAGGGACAGAAGTGGAGTCCCCAGGATATAGGGAGTGACTCTGTCCTCCTGCTGCTGTGAAGAGTCCCAGGTACTAACCAGAGTGAGAGGAGTTCCCCGGCTTTCCAAGTTGGTCCACGAAATTTATGGAGTTCCTCTTATTTGCAGAGCGCTGTATTACTGGGTGTTAAGGGGGAAACAGAAAAGGTCACCGAGAGCCTGAGAAAGCAGAGGCAGATCACGGACCTCCTGCTTATGTTAGAACTGTGGGGTTTCCCAAGGTCTCTTTCCTGAAATAGCACTTCACCTCTCCCCCTCTAGTAAGCCTGGAGCGTTTCATAAGCCGTGTGTGTGTGTGTGTGTGTGTGTGTGTGTGTGTGTGTGTGTGAGAGAGAGAGAGAAGGAAGGATCTAGTTAGTAGAGGGCAAATGGAGCATTTAAATTCCTTCTCCAAGTGGCCGGAATGGCAGATGAGGGAAGGAAGTGATGTTGGTGATACCCCGTGTCCCCATTCCAGCCCGATCCTGCTCTGCAGAGGCAGCAGCTGAAACGCACCGCAGGTGAGCAGCGGGGTGAAGAGTGCTTTACAGTTAACGTGTCTGATGCTCAGGCTTGCAAAGGGCTGAAGGTACCCAGGGCCTGTGAGCACCTGCAGGCGTCTGTGGCCGAGGCTGGCCCATTTGAGAATACAGGGACTCTGGAACAGGTGGGCTCACTTTTAGGTCATCGATGGTGCCTCGGTGGTGGAACGCAGTCACAGCTCGTGTCTCCTTTTTGTCCGACAGGCTGAAGTGTGTGCTGGGACCGTGGCGGAGGTGATCCAGTCTGTGGTCAACGGGGCAGATGGCTGCGTGTTCTGTTTCGGCCACGCCAAGCTGGGTCAGTGAGAGCTTTGCTTTCTCACGCCGCTTGTCGGGGTTCCTGCGCTCTCCTGTATTGGTCGCTCCTCAGAAGGGTTAAGTTTCTCGTAGATGCTGAAGAACCATTTCTGCTTTTGAAACTTAGGCGTTCATCTTAAGCAGGCACCCAGTCACGTAGGGAAGCCTCCATGAGATGCAGAGAGGGGTGGCAGCGCTGTAGGTTTCCTGCACAGGAAAGCAGACAGGGCTCCCTGCACACACACCCCAGCAAGGGGATCAGAGCTGATGTCAAAACTGGAGGATCAACCACCCCACAAAGCCCAAGCTGCGTTAGGACCTGCCTGGGGGAAGCTGTCTGACCAGCCGCCCCTGCTGCCCAGCACGCAGGGTCCACACTAGGACACTCCTGTGCAGAAGCTTCTGGTGAAGGCGCAGTGACCCTCCTCACCACACAGGGTTTCTATCAGATGCCCTCACTGTCCCATCTTAACCCTGACCTCAGGCCCTCTGCTCACCAGGCCTTGCCTTAAGTTACATGCTTGATAAGTTAGTGATTTGGAGAGCTCCAAAAAGTGCCCTTGGCAGAGACTCCACCAGAGGCCCCGCAGAGGGCATGGAGGCCAGCTCCGGGCCAGGACGGAAAGCCCATTGCCTCTCTCTGCACTTCCCTCCTAGCCAGCTCTTCCTCTTTTCTTGATCTCCATGAAAGCGGTGATCCGGACTCTAACGGAATTTGCCCATGCTATAAAAATATACACAGCATTTAACTTGAGAAAGGGTACAAAGCGTGAGTATGTGGATTTAATCTGTGGGGCGGCTGCAAAAAGAACCGTAATAATGACAAAGAGTTCTTGCCTTTCCACTATGTGTAAAACAAAGCAGAGACTGGATAGCTCGTGATATTGGGACCCTCCGCAAGGCACATCGCCTCTTGTCATTTGTCCGGGCTCTTGACTTCTTTATTACAGCCATTTAACCAGGAGTATGAGGAAAGGCCTTTTCTGTTTCTGTTTTTGTCCAATGCTTCCTATTTCTCTCACCTTTTCATTCCTCCTTCCCCCTCCCCCACCTCCCCGTGCCCTTCCTCTACACCCTTGGCCTGTATTTTCTAAGAGGCCTCGAATGATGCACAGACACTGAAACTGCTTTTGCTTTCATCCCCGGCTTTCCCAGGAAAATCCTACACGATGATCGGGAAGGACGATTCCATGCAAAACCTCGGCATCATTCCCTGCGCCATCTCCTGGCTCTTCAAGCTGATAAATGAACGGAAAGAAAAGACGGGCGCCCGTTTCTCCGTCCGGATCTCCGCCGTGGAGGTGTGGGGGAAGGAGGAGAACTTGCGGGACCTGCTGTCGGAGGTGGCCACGGGCAGCCTGCAGGACGGCCAGTCCCCGGGCGTGTACCTCTGCGAGGACCCCATCTGTGGCACGCAGGTGACTGCTCCTGGAACTCGGCTCGCCCCTGGACGCTGCCCCCTGCCTCAGAGGCTGGGGCAGTTCAGCCCGTGAATCACTCAGCCTGTGCACTGGGCGGCTCACGGGTGTTTACTTTAAAGTGGACTGAACTTTATGGCCTGCAGCTGCGGGCCATCTGCTCGCCCAAACTAAATATTTGTACCTTGAATCTAATTGACAGTGTGCAGGAACCACAATTGTAGCATTTGGGGGGAAATTGGATTCACTTTCTTTATGCCCCTTTTAAGAAAAAAAAAAACAACAACAAAAGTACAATCTTTCTTTTGTTTAACAACAAACCGAAATATTTACTGCTCTGCACGAATAGCTGCAGCCATTACCGGGGCTGTTTATGGCTCTATCAACTCTCTTTCTGGCACTGGTTTGCAGTCGGATTAGCAGTGCTGTAGGAAAAACTCATAACCACTGTCTAATTAGAACCATGATATAATTGCTAGAACTGTGGAAGCCAAGAGAAGCTCCGTTTGCCATTGTGGGATGTCATACCTATTAGGAGCGTCTCCCCCTGGCTGGAGGAGTGACTTGGGAGCCCTGATTCGTATCCAGAACAACCTGTTCTTCCAGGCCCTAGCTTTATCAGCTGCCTTGTTTTTAGATAAGAGTTTCTGATCCCAACTGGGATTGTTTGCACAGGCGAAGATAGTCCCCAGTGGCTCTTGTTATACTCACCTGCTCAAACCTGACCACTCTGTTCCTCTGTTAAAGCACCTCACAGCCTCCCCTTGTCCTTACGAGTCCTCTTTAGACTGCAGCGGAGTGACCTGGAAGACTTGTTAAAACAAGGCTCACAGGGGCTCCACCCCCAGGTTTCTAATTGAGTAGGTCTCACGAAGAGCTCCAAAATGTGCATTTCTATCAAGTTCCCATGTAATGTTGATGTGGCTGGTGGGGGATCGCACTTTGAGAATCAGTGTTCTGAAGTATAAGATATATTCAGACAGTCTCTACACAGCACCTGTAAAGAAATCAGGAGGACCCGCTGCTACTACTGCTCCTGGTCCAGGCGTTTCCTGGACGGTCAAATACACTTTCCCCTCCGTTCATTTTTATCACCCCATGGGGGAAGTTCCATGTAGGTGAAAAATCTGCTTGACTGGAGGTTAACAAGAAAAAGAGGAAGAAAGCAGCATTCTCTTTAACACTTCTTGTTGAAAAAAAAAATCTTTAAAATTCCTTGGTTTTTCTATTATAAGTACAAAACCATGAACACAATAGAATCTCTTTGAAGTTCAAAGATTTTAATGGTCTCAGGTTCTGAATATCGGCTCTCCCAGGTCAGAATTAGAGTAGAAAATTGTCGGAATTTATACTAAGGCCCTCCTGCAAGCCAGTTCTTGGAGTAAAACTCAGAAACGTGAGTTTTCTTTTTCTCTCAAAAAAGGAAGTCTTGGTCAAATTCTGATATGATGGCTGTGATCAGGTTTACTATTATTTCCAAGTGTTCTCATAATATTTAGACACATTACCCTCTGTGCCTTATTCCATTAATTAATGAGCACGCCAGGAACATGAATTCAGAATTAAAGGCAAAAATAGGCATCTCTTAAATACGGATGAGACATCGTGGGTGTTTCCACTCCCTTTTTATTTATGCTAGTAAATGTGGCTTAAAATTGGCTTTGATTAAATAACTGAAGGATTAGAAGCCTTGGGAAAGTTCACCAAGTCTTTTTTTCTTCTTTGAGACCTCAGTGGTGTCAGGTCCAGAATCTCATTTTGTAACCTGCCCGTCTGCAAACAGTCTAATCTTTGGAATCAAGATGCAGTCACATCGCTCATCCCTCTGTTTTCTTAGGTAAATGGATAGCCGGGAGGTCGGCTTGCTGTCCTCTGTGGAGATAAGGCTGGGCCACCTGCTCCCCTGGATCAGCCTACGCAACCATTTGCTCGTCACACCTGCTATTTATAGATATCCTATGTAAATTGTAAAATGGGTGAAAATAGGTTTTATCCAATTAAGTGTGCTCAATATTAGTCTTCAGAAATGAATTAATTAAGCTGAGAATTGCACACCAGCATAGCACCTGGTTCTAGACAGACTTTCTGCCTTAGCGAGGCACGTGGCTTTACTGTAGGGAAGGGACAGCTAGCTGAATGGAGCTGTAGTGCCTGGGCGTGAGTGACAGGCCAGCCTTCCCCCATCCTCCATTCAGCCCATGGTTTCTGCTTTCCAGCTGCAGAACCAGAGTGAGCTGCGGGCCCCCACCGCGGAGAAGGCGGCCTTTTTCCTGGATGCAGCCATCGCCTCCCGCCGGAGCCACCAGCAGGACTGTGACGAGGACGCCCACCGCAGCTCACACATGTTCTTCACCCTGCACATCTACCAGTACCGGATGGAGAAGAGCGGCAAGGGCGGAAGTGAGTTGGCCTGCCCCAGCCCCCTCCTGGGCTCCCCCAGCCACAGACAGCCCCTCTAAGGCAACCACAGCCTTTCCCTAAGGGCGCTCAGTAGGCGCTGCTGTGATCGGTAATTAAGGCAATTGTGGAATCTGGGCCACAATGTACTTCTGAACTGTCCGAGAGAAAAGGGTTCGGCAATTGTGGAATCTGGGCCGCAATGTACTTCTGAACTGTCCGAGAGAAAAGGGTTCGTTTCAGAAAAAATTCACCAATGTGATTGCTGCGAGAATGTGAGGGGGCAAAATTTTGAAAGGAAAAACCGCTTATTAGTGTCTTTCTGGGGGAGCGGTGGCCCACACCTGTAATCCGAGCACTCTGGGAGGCTGAGGCAGGAGGGTTGCTTGAGCTCAGGAGTTGGAGACCAGCCTGAGCAAGAGTGAGAGCCCCGCTCCACTAAAATGGGGATACTAGCTGGGCCTTGTGGCAGGTGCCTATAGTTTCAGCTACTGGGGGGGCTGCGGTAAGGGGATCGCTTGAGCACAGCAGTTTGAGGTCGCTGTGAGCGATGGCACTACAGCACTCTACCCAGAGTGACAGAGTGAGAATCTGTCTCCATAAAAAAAAAAAGTGTCTCTTCATAAACCCTAAAGTGATTTTCTTGAAAGATTATCATTTATCCATCAAAGCACCCTGATTAATATGTTATTAATCATTAGCTTGAATCTGCTATGTGAGCCCAAAAGAAACAGTCGCATTTTGGGGGTAAGGTAGAAATGGGACTGTGGAATAACTATCAGCCTCCTTTGAGATGTGCCCCCGTGTGGGGATTCATTGTAAAACCGAGGCACAGTACCAGCTCCGGGAGTGAGCTGCACAGTCGGGGGTGGCACTGTGGTTATATGGACCCCTCTTGGCTATTTTTCATAGTCAGCAGGGGACTTGGCGCAGTTTCTCTGTCCTCGGTCAGGTAGTGTCTATGCCCAGTGGAGTCCTGTGCCAACACACAGCTGAGTGTCATGGGTGGAATCTTAGGCCATGGGCAGAGTGGTCTGTTGACCTCAATGGGCTTCTAAGGCAAGGTGTGGGCCCCAGGGGTGCTGGGCTGTCCAGGCAATGGCTTCCACAGTCTCTCCATGCCCCACTCTGTAGGGATTTCACAACCCAGGTGACTGAACCCCAGTTCTGTCTGAATGATTGCCTCAAGAACATTGAATTCCCGAAAAACAAAACTTTGACTTAGGAGACTTAACCTTGACCTAGACATTGTAAAGCCAATTGACTAAAGCAGAGAGGCAATCAACAAACCTACTCTAGATGAATTCAGAAATTAAGACACCCACTGGGATCTGTGGGCGAGCTCCCCAGTTTCTCTTGAAAACCAGCACTCCTGGAGATGGCTCTTGGGGGCTTCCATTACCCCCCACGGGAAGCTCCTCCCCCCCATCTCCTTGACCTGTTTTCTGCCGTTGTTCCTACTCTGTAGTTGTTTACATTCGTGTTTCCTGAGGCAAAAGGTATAGTCAGTAAAATTCGCCCTTTTTATGTGTTGTCAGGTGAGTTTTGGCCAATCTGCAGTGGTGTAGCCACCACTATAAAGACCGAGCAAGCCATCACCCCGCAAAGTCGCTCTTGCCCTCTGCCCCTTCCTTATATTCCTCCCCCTGACAACCATGCTCTGATTTTCATCATTCTAGCTTTGCTTTTCTCAGGACTGCCAGTGAATGGAATCACGTGGTCCATAGGAGGCCTTTGACGTCTTGCTTCTTCCATTTAGTGAATCTGAGATTCACCCAAGTCACTCCCTGATCCTTTAGTTTGGGCAGGGTCTGGAAACTGGGCTCCTGCCCTCACCCCCAGGGCTGAACACAAACGTCAGCATCTGGGGCTGGCATTCCACTAACCAAAGAGGCTTTGTGGCTCTGAGCATCAGTCCTGAGCTACCTGCAGTGGCCGCCTCCCACGGGACCTGGGGACATGGCCCTCCCTGGCGGTGCTTCGGGCACCCTGGGGAGGTGAACGTCAACAGAGGACCAGGTTCTCCGTGGTGGGGAGAGAGGTCTGTCTGGGGAGGAACAGAACATATTGAATGAGAATCTTTCCGGGGAGATTAATTCTCAATAAATGGTTCACACCACATAGAGCACGCCCATCTACAACAATGTTCCTAAGGAAGGTGATGGGGGATCAGGGTAGGGACAAGAAGATCAGAACTTCAGAATCCACAGCAATTTTATCCACATTTCTCCTGATAAGCTGAGAGCTGGCCGTAAATCCTACCCTCACTGGATTTTGTTTGCTTTTGTTTTTTCCCTGGGTACTGTCTTAGCAGTGTGAATATGAGAATCTGAACAATGTTTATTCTTTTAAGCAGCTGTTAATAATAATAATCAGAGTCTGTAGCAGATTCTGGTACTTCGAGCAAAGAATGATTCATGAAGATCTGAATCTTGAACCAAATGGTTCCCCAAATGGTCCTCAGCAGAAAAACTCAGACAATGGGATAATCTCCTCTTCCAAGGTTTCAAAGCAGGCTGAAAACAACTCTGTTTACAGGTTTACAGTTTTTACTTTTTCATAGTTCTGCTTTCAATTGCAAATCTGGAAAGTAATCTTGGAAACAAGGAAACAATTGAATTGCTTCCAATGTAAGAACCTGAAATTCAGCATCCATAGCTGATGGGGAGAGCTTGAGGACACTTCCTAAACTTAGTGAGCCACCCCAAGTCGGTACTTAATGAATCCTTGGCACATATTAAATATTTAGCATCAAACTCATCTTCTTCCTATTTTTAAATTGTGAAAGAGAATTGCTTTTAAATAATAAATTTGGGTTAAAGGAAAAGGCAAATGCCATTAAAGGCTTCCAGCACCTCTTGGAGGGTCTTTCTAATATCTCAGTAGATGAGAACAGAGAAGAGACAAGAGTCCAGGCTACTGGGGATCAGCCCCAGAAAGATCTGGGGGAGACACCTCTTGCCTCTCGAGGAGGAGGGGTCTGGACCAGAAGGTACCCCAGCCTCCCAGCCCCCAGCTGGCATGGCTTCAGTGAATTTATAACAGTTTAAAATATAACGAGAAGATTTGGAGTGTTGTTTAAAATGGAAAAATTTTGTTTGCTTATGTTTAAGTAGTAATCTCTGTGGACCCTTTTCTCAATTAGGGAAAAGTTTACTAATGAGTCGCCCTGCAGGAAGGGCAGCAGGAAGCAGAGCCTGGTGCTGTTAGAAGAGATCTCTGCTCTGAGTGCTAAATACATTGTGCTCATATGCACCTGAGTCTGAAGTGCATTTTATGTACACACATGTATACACGTGTAAGTAGACAAAATGTTTCAAACATGTGCAGTTAAGATAGAAAAGAAAATTCTTTGTTGATGTATCGCTGTTTTGCCGATAGCACCAGTTTAAACCTAAAATAGCTCCCTGAGGCTAGGCACAGTGGCTCACACCCTGGGAGCTGAGAGAGGAGTTTCACTCAAGGCTACGAGTGTAAGACCAGCCTGGACAACATAGCAAGACCCCATTTTTTACAAAAATAAAATAAGGAAAAAAAAAAGCCAGGCACTGTGGTGGTGCATATATTTTGGACCCTGTCTCCAAAAAAAAGAAGGGTTTCTGGAATATTAGTGAGGCTGAGACTTTAGCCGTCGTAGAGGTCTTCCTCTGCTTTGCTAAGTTAAACCTCTAATGGTGTGAGAACTTCCCTGAGAATTCCACCAGTGAGGATGAGACCCCAAAGCCCTGGGATCATGGAGCTGCTCCTCGTAATGATGGCTGGATCAAGCATCTAAGTCAAGGTTCTTCAGGCTGAGTATCCCTTATCCAAAATGTTTGGGACCGGAAGGGTTTCAGATTTCAGATTTCTTTTTCATATTTTGGAATATTTGCAAATACATAATGAGATATCTTAGGGATGGGACCCAAATCTAAACATGAAATTGATGTATCTTTCTTGTATACCTCATGCACATAGCCTGAAGTTGATTGTATAGACCATATTTTATAATTCTCTCCATGAAACAAAATTTTGACTGCCTTTGGATTGATGGCATCATATGAGGTCAGGTGTAGAATTTCCCACCTGTGTATTATATTAATGATAGAGAAATTGTATGTGTCTTATTGATAAAGGTGGGTTTTAACAGTACTGCTGTGATGAGTTATCGAAGCTTGCAAGCAGCTATTGCCCAGGTTAAGAGTGATGCTTGGTCTCTGATTTGTTCATCAACTTTATTGTCTCCAGGGGGAAACTAGAGGCCAAACTAGAGGCTGGGCTGGGTGTGTGTGTGCGCACGTCCCCTTCAACAGGCGCCTCACCCACACTCACCTGACCACAAGTCACTTTTCTCTGTTTCACTCTGTTTTCTTTTGACAATAAATACTCTTTCTGTACGTGTCATGGAATAGCGCTCAAGCGCTACCCGGCCTGTGTGGTTGATGTGACTCCAGAGAGCCATTCTTTGGGTTTTTTCATGTATTTTTTTAATTTCAGATTAACGTGAGGGTACAAACAAATAGGTTACAATGTTTGCATTTGTTAGGAAGAGTCCCTCTTGTAGTTATGTCCCAAATCACCAGTCTCCTTCCCCCTCCCTCCTTGTCCCTCCCTCTTTGCCCCTCCCTCCTTCCCCCTCCCTCCTTCCCCCTCCCTCTCCTTCCCCCTCCCTCCCTCCCTCTCCTTCCCTCCCCCTCCCTCCTTCCCCC
>CAUYRH010148285.1:0-51117 GCA_963574655.1 Perodicticus potto | reverse complement strand
TAGAGTGCTGTGGCTTCACAGCTCACAGCAACCTCCAATTCCTGGGCTCAAGCAAGTCTCCTGCCTCTGCCTCCCAAGTAGCTGGGACTATAGGCGCCTGCCACAACGCCAGGCCATTTTTTGGTTGCAGCCGTCATTGTTCTTTGGCAGGCCCGGGCTGGATTCGAACCCGCCAGCTCAGGTGTACATGGCTGATGCCTTAGCCCGTTGAGCCACAGGCGCCGAGCCATCCCTTCCTTTTCTAAGTGTCATGTCATGATTCCTTTTCAATTAGTGGTCAGAGTTTAGAATGATCAATGGGGAGGGGGATAACATAACCACACATAAACCCTTCCCCCTTCTCCTCCACTTCTAAGACAAAGGATCTAGTTAGGGCTCCCCCCACCCCAAGAAGTTCATGCCAAAGGACCCTAACTTTGGGGGCAAGCTGTGGAATTTGCCCACCAGCTATGCCCCATGTAAATGGTCTCTAACCCTCCCTGGGCTGCAGATGCCACTTTTGTACTATCCAGGTGGGTCACCCTCCCCTGTCAATAAACCTGAACCCAGCATCTCTGCTCATGTCTGGTCTCTGGGCCCCACCGCTTACAACTTTCAGCTGGGCATCTAGTAAGCACTCAATCAAGAGAGGGCTGGAGATGTTGCTCCAAGTCATCTGTCTGTTTATTTTAGCAAATATAAGCAAATGATAAGCCAGATCTTAGACACAAGAAAACCGAAGGACTAGCTATAGGAGTTTACGATCTAGGATTTACTGTGTATACAAGAAACTCCAAATAAGCCTTGATGTATTCTCGTATACATAGTCCTACACTGTAATCTGAAAATGTGCTTTGTGTATGGAATTTACTCAGACAAAACACATTAATACACCTATACAAAGTGATCCAATAAATGTTAGATTGTTTCATTTATATATTTAAACAAATTTAAAATAAATTGTATTATGTATAAAATATACAACAAGATGTTATGGGATACTTATGAATAATAAAACAGTTATTGTGGTGAAGCAAATTAACATATCTATCATCTCACAGTAATCCATTTTTAAAAAAATTTTGTAGCAAAAGCAGCTAAAATATTTTCATTTAGTGGGAATCCCATCTACAGTAAAGTTTTATTAGCTATAGTTTTCATGTTGTACATTAAATCTTAGACTTGTTCATGTTACATATCTGCTGCTTTGTGTCCTCGGACCTGTATCTCTGCATTTTCTCCCCTCATCCTGCTGCTGGTCATCATTGTTTTGTTCTCTATCTCCCTATATTTGAAAGTTATTATTATTATTTTTGGATTTCAAATATAAGTGAGATCATACACTCTTTGTCTTTCTGTGTCTGTCTTATCTCAACTTATTTTAATGTCTTCCAGGTTCATCCATGTTGTGGCAAATGACAGGATCCCATTCTTTCTAGGGATGAATAGTAATCTATTTTTAATATATATATATATATACACACACACACACACACACACACACTACATATATATATATATATATATATATATATATATATATATATATCACAGTTTCTTTATCCATCAGTTCAATTATGGCCATTTGTTTCCACATCTTGGCTATTGTGAATAATGCTGCAATGAACATGGGAGTGCACATACCTTTACGAGATGGCAATTTCATTTTCCTTGGGTATAAAATCAGAAGAGGAATTGCTGGCTTTAATAGTAGTTCTATTTTTAGAAATTCCCATGCTGTTTTTTAATAATGGTGGCACCAGTCTACATTCCAACCAAAAGTGTACAAATATTCCCTTTTCTCCATAATATTGCCAACTTTTTTTTTTTTTTGGAGACAGAGTTTCACTTTGTCACACTCAGTAGAATGCTGTGACATCATAGCTTACAGCAACCTCAAACTCTTGGGCTCAAGTGATTCTCTTGCCTCAGCCTTCCAAGTAGCTGGGACTACAGGTGCACACCACAACACCCAGCTATTTTAGAGACAAGGTCTTGCTCTGGCTCAGGCTGGTCTCGAACCTGTTAGCTCAGACAATCCACCCACCTTGGCCTCCCAGAATGCTAGGATTACAGGTGTAAGCTACTGCACCTGGCCCTCATGCCAACATTTTTTATCTTTTGATTTTTTTGATAGTAGCCATTCTAATAGGTGTGAGGTGGTATCTGATAGTGGTTTTGGTTTGAATTTCTCTGTGACTAATGATGTTGACTGTTGTTTCATATACCTGTTGACCATTTTTATGTCCTTTTTGGAGAAATGCTATTCATGTCTTTTGCCCTTTTTAAAATCAGCTTATTTGTTTTTACACTATTGAGTTGTATGAGTTATTCATACATTTTGGATATTAACCTCTTGTCAGATATGTGGTTTCCAAATATTTTTCTCAATTCATGGGCTGACATTTCAATTTGTTGATTGTTTGCTGTGCAGAAATGTTTTAGTTTAGTGTAGTCCCATTTCTTCCTTTTTGCTTTTGTGGCCGAAGCTTTTGGTGTGATATCCGAAAGATCATTGCCAAGGTCAATGTCAAGAGATGATCTCCCTATGTTCTTCTCTAGAAGTTTTATAATTTCTGTTCTGATATTTAGGTCTTTTATCCACTAGAGTTGAGTTTTGTATGTAATGTAAGATAAGGGTGTGATCTCATTATCTTGCATGTGGAAATGTAGTGCCTAGCACCATTTATTGAAGAGACTGTCCTTTCCCCCACTGTATCCCCTTGGTGGCCTTGTTCAAAATTAATTGACTATTTTGTTTAGATTTATTTCTGGGCTGTCTGTTCTGTTCCTCTCCTATGTCTGTTTTTATCACACCACCATACTGTTTGATTACTACAGCTTTGTAATATAATTTAAAATAAGGTAGTACAGTGCCTCCTACTTTGTTTTCCTTAGATTGCTTAATTTAAATCAGCGCTGTATAAAATTATTCTGTTATGAAATAATAGGCATCTATTATTTGTTCATCAGTTTATTCACCTGTTCAACAGATATATTTCAACTTTCCTCCCTCCTTCCCCTCCTCAATTCTAGTTGTTTCCATAAAGCCCTTGCTCCTCTAATTAGGGTTTTTCAGGAGGCTTAATATATTCTAGTTTTGTCCTCTCTCTTTAAGTTTAGAACCAATGGAGAGATAATCACAGGAATTGGGCAAATTAATATCAAATCACCCACCTTTTACTTATAAAGATTTCTAAAGAATGTAAAGTTAACATTTGCTCACACTTGACCCCAGAATTAAATATACTTACCCAGTCATAGACTGAACAAGAAAACCCTAAGCTTTCCCAACATGAGTCTGTCCTCAAGAAAAATTTTACAGGAAGAGAGAAAGTGTACTTCCTGGGGTCAAGTGCTGTCCAAACAGGAATGGGCTTCTTAACTTATTAAGCAGAAAGATGTGAGGAAGAGGCCTGCAATGATCTCTTCTGGGAGTTGTTTCATGTGGAAATATGTGAGGAGGGAGTTAATGTTCTTTCCTGATGTCTAGGAGACACAAAGGGAGGGAAGGATTTTAGTGATTTTGTTATCCAATCTTCTCATTTAATGGAATAGAAAAAGAGAGGTAGTGGCTGGGCATGTGGTTCACACCTATATATCTCAGCACTTTGGGAAGCCTGGGTGGGAGGATCCTTTGAGGCCAGGAGTTTGAGAGCAGCCTAGACAATATAGCAAGACCCTGTCTCTACAAAAACTAAAAAGAAAATTTATCCAGGTGTGGAGTCTCAGTTACTTGGGTAGCAGAGGCTGGAGGATCCCTTGAGCCCAGGAGTTTGAGGCTACCGTGCTATGATTGCACCATAGTACTCTAGCAGGGACATGGAGTAAGACTCTGTTTCAAAAAAACCCCAAACAAACAAAAAAGAAAAAGAGAGGGAATAAATTGTTCAAACTCTCACGATGAGGTAGGGGTAAAACCAGGACTAGATGCCAGTTTTCACGGATGTCAGTACAATGATATTCCATAAAGTGTTTGGCAATCTGGCAAAAATCAATCTGCATTTTAAAAAGACAGTCAAAACTTGGCATTAGCAAATTTTTGTTCTTATTTCCCACTCTTCTTTTTAAAAAATTAATAATGACTATTTTTCACAGTCATGATTTACATTAAAAGGGTGAATAATTTTTCTTTTTTATCCTTGCCCAGTTTTTCAGACAAGAAGAAAATCTATTTTAGAAGGAATGTACATTTGCATTATTTCGTAACACAATGTATTAGGATTAATATAGTTGAAACTTGGCCTGAGAAGGGAGGCTTAATTCCAAGGGCTAAATTCCACAGCTATGACCATTTTGATGAACTGATTCATTACTATTTATACTTTGGAGGAAGAAGCTTGGAATAGGGAGAAGCGTGCAGGCAGCCACCTAGGATAACAGCTTTGAAGAATTCACAGTATAGTGGAGAAATTGGCTAAACTACCCTATAATTTTTACTTAACGATTTTGCACTGAGGGGAGAAAGGCAGTTTCTCTAAAGTTCTTTGTTAGAGAAGAGGAGGGTGTGGTGCAGAGGGAAAGCCTATTGTTGTGGTTGCCTACACAGCTCTTGCACGCACGTGTGTGAAAACGGCAAAAGAAAGAGAAGAGTAAGAGATCATTTTAGGATTAGGCAATGAGACAGAAATTAGACCAGAGATGAAATCAACTGGAAATCAAACCCCCAGTGACCCTACATCACCTTTAATTCTCCTCTAATCAAAGAGCAGCACACGGTTGTGCGAGATGGCCAGAGCAGGGGAGATTATGCAGAGAGTGATTTCATTCAGAGAAATCTTGGCATGATTCCTAACCTCTTAGCCTGAGGGAGAATTTCTTAAATTTTATTTGTATTCCTCACCTGAGAGAATTGATGCCTTCAAGGGAGCACAAGACAGAGGCTAAACAGACACGCAATAAAATTATCCTCCTTGGATGGGTCAGGAGCTGCCTGATAACTTCGTCTACGCCTACATCAATCAGGAAGCAGCAGAGGCGTCTGTAGTCAAGGAGAGCCGAAGGTGGTAGTGCTTACAGCTGCACATCTTCTTAAATAAAGGTCCAGAGAGCAGCCCCTCAGAAAAGAAGCCATATATGGGACTATGAATGATGACCTCGGCTGAGCATTCTGTCTTGTTTGCAACTTTCACAATACACATGTTGCTTTCTTACATAAATTTCAAGCAATCAACTAATACAGGTATGAGATCAGTTTTTACTGAATACCCTCAGGGAGAGCCATGTTTTGCTTGCAGTTTTGCAATGCTTGTAAATGGATTTCTTTTTTCCTCTCTCTCTCTCTCTCTCTTTCTCTCTCTCTCTCTTTCTTTCTCAAAGAGCATAATTCAGGCTGATCAATGAGTTCATGCATCTGGGTAAATGTAACAGCAAATATTAAATTTGGGCAATACTGTTTTCATGATTACTAACTTTTGAAATTCAAGTTCATAAGCTGTATTCTAGCAGAGTTTTAAGGAAATCAGCCTATCTTGTGGTCATCGGAATTTATGGAACTCTGTCCTATACCCTCAACTGGATTAGATTTTACCTCTGCAAACAGTCTTATCTCTTAAGGACTAGAACCAGAAATTAAATTATAAATTGATACTATCAATAGCAGAAATGTTATCTGGAGCCTTAAAGGCCAGAAGGCTGATGGAATCTCGTTCACAGATACACTTTGCTCGTGATGGCTGTGTTTGGGTGTGAGGGTACGCTTATGTGTTACAATCAGTGCTCTGGGTAGCTGAGCTGGTTAGCACACAATGCTGTTGAGAGCAGCAGGGAACACTCTACATCTCTCTCTATACACCAGTTACATTTGCTTTGTTTAGCAATGCCTGATGGTGATTCAGATCCTATTTGGTAGTCTCCTATCCCACTGAAAATCCCAAGAATAGAACCCACTTTTATGTGTGAAGATTTCATAGATTTAAGGAGGTTAAAAATGTAATAAACGTCATCTGGATAAACCCTCAACAGGGCTTCTTTGAGCTTCCATAGAGAACTTGCCATGCCCACTGCCTTCTTCTTAGGAATTTCTAAGGTTTGTTGCATTTGAACCAGATATACTGGCATTCTTGAAGTAGGTCTGGAATGAATGTCAACTAAAGTTCAACTGCTTATCGAGAAGACAGGTCTTCATGAGGGGGCCTAGCCTGAGAGCTGGCCCAAAACTTAAGTAGCAATTCTGATAAGATCTTCTCTTTTAGGGAGCATTAAATATAAATACCCAAGAAAAGGTACAAAAACATGTAAGTAATGCACAAATAGAGCTTTACACAGAGAGAAAGTAGTAGGGAGAAGTGATAATACAGTAGAAATTGTGAGGTAGCAGATGTTATTTTTGCAGGAAGACAAGGCCCAATGGAGAGAACGAATGCGCACACACTGTGCTAAAAGAAGAAAGGGCTTTATTTCAGCTGGCAGAGTGATGGCACAGAAGAATTCAAAATGGCTGTGCTCCTTGGCTGGCTCATTTTCTCCTTTTTATCCCCCAGTCAAAAAGTTGCAGCCCTCAGGTTCCCTTCTCTTTGGTTAGTTTGAATCAAGTTGGAGAAGCTGGCTCTGGCTGTTACAGAACCCATGGTTTTTACATAAGCAGAAGCAAGCGTTTGTTTCCAGGTCCCGGGAAGTGAAGTTTCTACAAATTCCTAAGAGTTGAGTCACCACAGGGAGGACCTTGCAGGTGTATCCTTGGGGTCTTCTTGAGAAGACCTCTGTTCTCTTTGACCTTACTTTTTCCAGGTATCCTCTCTCATTATGAACAAACAAGAACCATGTGGTAGATTGCAGAGTAGAGAATATTCATCAGAAGGAGCCAGACAAGGTGGGGCCACACCTATGGTGCATCTTAGAGGGGTTCAGGAGAAACTTTCTAAATGCAGAATACAAATGTCTTCATACAATAACTAAGAAAATGACATGATGGGAATGTCAAACAGTTTGATGAAAATGTTTCAGATTGTATATGAAACCAGCACATACATTGTACCCCTTGATTGCACTAATGTACTCAGCTATGATTCAACAATTAAAAAAAAAAAAGAAGCAGCCAGACGGAAGCAGCAGGAGAGAGTAGCTGAATAGCCATGCTGAGTCATGCATAGAGGAAGTCTGCTGCTGGGGTAAACTGAGAGCCATGTTATGAATGGAATGGCATTTCCTTTCTCCACGATGCCCAACTTTGTGATTGTGGAAGGATTCTGAGAGTTATTCTAGTCTCTTGGAAGCCTGGTTCTGCAGCTGTTTCTAATCCCACTTGCTTGTGCATCCTTTATAACAATGGTCCCCAACATTTTTGGCACCAGGCACCAGTTTCGTGGAAGACAATTTTCCCATGGACCAGGGTGAGGGGATGGTTTTGAGATGATTTGAGCTTATTACATTTGTTGTGCACTTTATTTCTATTATTACTACATTGTAATGTACAATAATGCTTGTATAACTCACCACAATGGGGAATCAGCAGGAGCCCTGAGCTTGTTTTCTTACAACTAGACAACCCCAGTGTTAGCATCACTGCCTCAGTTCCACCTCAGAACATCAGGCTTTAGATGCTCGTAAGGAGTCAGCAGCCTAGATCCCTCAGATGTGCAGTTTACAATAGGGATCATGCGCCTATGAGAATCTAATGCCACAGCTGATATGACAGGAGACAGAACTCAGGCAGTAAAGCCAGCAATGGGGAGCGGCTGTAAATACAGATGAAACTTTGCTTGCTCACTCACTTCTCACCTCCTACTGTGTGGCCCCTGGTTCCTAACAGGCCATGGACTAGGAGTGGTCTGTGGCTTAGGGGTTGGGGACTGAAAATGTATAGGTAATCTGAGGGTGGCTTTGTACTTATGGAAAGATCATAACCCAAAAACATTACTGTATCTGCATTAAGGGAGGTATTTTATTACCTTGGGGATTAGTTTTGACACTTGATCTTAGCCAAAAGGCCGGTAAGTGATGGGAATTAGTTTGCAAGTCCTGGATTCTCATCAAATTTCTACAATTGTCTCTAACCTCCACTCCCTCCTTGGAATGTGCTTTTCTATCACTGAGAAACAACGAATCCATCAAAGTTTCTTTAAAATAAATTTAAAACATAATTGAAAATAATTCTATTCAGAATTATCATACATATTAACTGAAGGCTTTCACTGTGTTTAGGCATTAAGAAATCATTCCCCTTGCCTTTGGAACATTATATAACCAATAATATTTTGATAGTGGCTCTGAAGGCGATATTTGGGAAAGAGTTCATAAAGGATTACATACACATTCAAATTGTGATGGAACAACAGATAGGAAGTAAAAGAGATACAGAAAACTACTTAGCTTACTGATTATGGCTCTGTTTTTGTTTTTGTTTTTTTTTCGAGACAGAGTCTCACTTTGTCACCCTCAGTAGAGTGTCGTGGCATCATAGCTCACAGCAACCTCAAACTCTTGGGCTCAAGCCATCCTCTTGTCTCAGCCTCCCAAGTAGGTAGGACTATAAGCACCTGGCACAACACCGGCTATTTTTGTAGAGACTGGGTCTTTCTCTAGATCAGGCTAGTCTTGAACTCCTGAGTTTAGGCAATCTACCTGCCTTGGCCTCCCAGAGTGCAAGGATTACAGGTGTGAGCAACAGCACCTAGCTTGTTCTATGTTTTCTTATTGGAAAGGTTTTGGAAACCTAAGTAAGTTATTGTGTTTGGACATAAGGTTGATCAAAATCTTCCATGGTGTATATGATTTGAAGGCTAAATTTTATTCCACAAGAACACATGTACATTAGGTATAATGGGATGCAATTAAAATAAATGTGGATTCATATGGAGAAATCTATTTTGCATATCCATTGCATATATGTTGATTCTGTATATGTGGGAAGGATTGAATCAGGGATTAATTCATATTATAGGAGAAAGGTCACATAAAAGTATGGTGAAAAATCACTTACCACTCATAATCATAAAATTAAAGGAGAATAAAAAATAATCTTCTAAGTTAGAAAATTAAATGAGTTCCTATTCATAGGCTAAACGAAAAGTTAATAAATACTATGATGTGTCAATTTGGAAATAACATTTTTTTGGTTAATTGCTGTATCAATTAAGAGCTGAGGCATAAAGGAAGGGTTCTTAGCAGGGTTAGCTGTGCGTGGAGCTCTGCAGGATCAGTGAAAGCACTCAGAGATGGACAGCAATGGTGCTGGCTACGTCAGTCAGAGCAGCAGCAGTAGAGACAATGGCATATGTGGTGGCCATTGCACTTCACTTTGGGAATAGACTCCTGATGTAACAGTGGCAGCAGCAGCAATAGCCTCAGAAAAACGCTGGTGACACAGAAGGAATATCAAGATCTACTCCGAAGACTGGAAGGGATCACTCCACCTGATAGCACCTCTGCACTTAAAAAGTCAAAAGCTACTACCATTGTTGAGTAGTCACAGTTATAGCAAAAATGAAGTCTCAGTAACTCACAACACAGTGTAAGGGGTGTGCCACTGAGGGTCCAGGGGTAGGGGCTGTGGAGGGATGAGGCAAGCCAGGAAAACAATGCAAAATGCAACACCTGTGCTTGTAACCCAAGGCCATGACATATTCCTGAGAAGAAAAGGGTTACAGAAGAAAATATGACATGGGAAGAAAATAAGACTGAAAATACTTTCCTTTCTCCCTCCTTCTCTCCCTTCTTCCCTCTCTCTTTTCTTTCCTATTTCTCTTCCTTTCATTCTAAACATTTAAAAAACTTTTTATTTCATAATTATTTTAGACTTACAAAAAGTTATTAAAATAATACTTGTAATACTCACCCTCCCCTTTGATGTGAACATCGGCGTGCAGTTATCCAAATCAGGAAGTTAATATTGATGCGTTATTGTTAGCTAATCTACAGACCTTCTATAAATTTGGCCAATTGTCCTGCTAGTGTCCATTTTACAGTCTGATCCATACCTAGTGTCTCACATTGCATTTAGGTGGCATGTCTCCTCAGACTCCAGTCTGGTGATGTCTGTGACTGCTTTTATTTATGTTTCAGGAATTTGGTACTTGGAAGACTACTGGTCAGTTATTTTATAGAAGTTTTTAAAAGTATTTAAAAATTTCCTTCTTTCCTTCCTTTCTTTCTTTCGTTCTTTCTTTTTTTCTTTCTTTCTTTTCTGCCAAGGCCTCGCTGAAGAAGCACCTTTGGTCCTGGAAGCCCCAGCTGATTTGCAGAATTTGACTAGAAGTTACCCATTCTTGGTAAGAATATCACCATTGTGATGTTTTGCCACTACCACTGCATCATGTTGGAAGGTACATGATTTTGGTGTGTTTTACTAGTGGCTCGTGTTGACTTTGATCACCTGAAGGTGGCATCTGCCAGGCTTCCCCATGACAAAGTTACAGTGTTCTCCTTGAAATTAGTAAGTACCTCGTGGGAAGATCATTTGAGACTCTACAAATATCCCATTCATCATCATACTTTTGCTGTCTAATTTTAGCATCCAAGATAATTCTAACCTGTAACAATGATTTGACATTTGATGATTTGATATTTGACAAATGATGATTTCTTTTTCTATTTCCATCATCCTTCTATTTTTATTAATTGGAATACTGTTGTAAGGAAGAGTTAGCTTTCTCATTTATCTATTTATATACACAGAGGACACCAAAAAATGTTATTTGCTTTTACCTCCAACTCAAACTCTTCTCTCCATTTGAATTATCACTTCTCATAGGCTATGCCACTTTCTGTTCACTGGGGCCTCAGAGTTGGCCATGGACGTGAGTTTATCAGTGTCTTGCGTGTCAATCCATTTTCTCACCTGCAGTTGTGCTTTCACTGGTTGACCTGACCCCTTGCCTTGAGTTTCCAGACTATGCTTCTTAAGTCAACAGATTCGAGAGAGTGTTTCTATTACTCTCTCAAAGGTGGGCATTTTGACTGCCAGCTTTTGTTTTTTTTTCTTGTAGTAATAATTTCTATTAGGAGGTGACCTCTTCCCATGTGTGTGGTCTTGATGGGGTGATCTCAGAATGTCACTTGCCTTCCCTAGGCAGGGATGGCATCATCATTCAACTGAGGCCACCTACACCCTCTCTCCTGGGACTCCTAACTCTAAGTGGGGTGAGGCAAAAATGGAGAAACTAAACAAAACAACAGCACTTGAAACACATTCATTCCCATGATGCAACTCTAAAGATACTGTTGGCTAATTCATGCTACCTAGACATTTGAAGGTTTCCTGGTTTCTATCATTTCTAGAGCCCAGTTCTCCAGCTCCCCTTTTCAATCTGTAAATTTTCTGAAATTTTTCAATAATTGCATTTTGTATACCTTAGCTAGAGCCATTTTTCTGTAGCCTGGGGAGAAAAAAGACAATACACTCTTATAACAGAAGTATAGGAACTGTTACTGTTTTTCTTGAAGCTAAAGAATTTAGGAAGTAGGGGGCGGCTCCTGTGGCTCAGCGAGTAGGGCGCCGGCCCCATATACCAAAGGTGGCGGGTTCAAGCCGGGTCTCGGCGAACTGCAAAAAAAAAAAAAAAAAAAATAGCTGGGCGCTGTGGTGGGTGCCTGTAGTCCCAGCTACTAGGGAGGCTGAGGCAAGAGAATCGCCTAAGCCGAAGAGCTGGAGGTTGCTGTGAGCTGTGTGACACCACAGCACTCTACCGAGGGCGATAAAGTAAGACTCTGTCTCTACAAAAAAAAAAAAAAAAAGAATTTAGGAAGTAGGAAGGAACCGCCAGGTTCTCTGTTGATGGAGAATGGATCAGCAGCAAGGTAGGGAGGCTGACCTTTCCTCATAGGCATTAGCTGATTGTTGGGGGGCCACGGGGCATTTAAGCCATTAAATATAGCAGACTTGGAAATAAAAGCAGCACCCCCATTAGCCAAAGACCTGCCATCTCTCTCCTGCTTAGCGTCTGTGCCTTTGCTTTCTGGTTACCTGTCCCTTTGTATTCCTGCTGAGTTTGGCTTCACAGCTGCCGTTCTTCCCCAGTGTCAAGCTGGAATAAGAAGAAATGGTCAAAATCTGGGTTTAAAAAGTCTACTTAAGTGAAAAGCCGGGAATGGCCATTCAGGAGAAACAGACTCCTGAACAGAGAAGTAGGGTTCATGCTCTGAAGTTAAAAGTTAAGCTCTTGCTTATGTAGGTAGAAAACAAAGAAGTTTGGTAGGATTATAACATTTTCTATACAAGGCTGATTTGAGTTACAACATCCTAAATATTTAAAGTTTGCTTTCTTTTCCATATGGCTTGTGTTCATATCCTTTCCAATTAAAAAAAAAAGTATATTTAACATTCCATCTTAAGACAATGTGACAGCAGTGAAGTCTTAGTGTGAGAAAGGTAAGAGAGAACTTAATTTATAATGCAGATCAACAGAAAGAGGGCAGGAATCTTCCCTGGGGCATTTTGGTTATTTACTTTTTATTAAAAAAATGGAGATAAGGAAAAAGGCTAAACTATGATCACAGAAACAAAGGCTGCAACTGCCTGTTTAGTGACTCCCATAATAACACACCCTTAAAGTTCAAAATATTTTAAAGTTCCAACAGTTTATTTTCACCCCAGCTATTCACCTGGGAATGTCACACCCTTTCCAGCACAACCCCTATTCCTCAGGTTGTAATCATAAGCTCTCTATGGAGAGTGGAATAGAAAATAGAAGCTGCTAGCCTCATATTCTCTCCTGTCTTTTTCTGTACCTGGAAGAAAGAGAATATTAACGAATTCTGTAATGATAGAAGAAAATAGTAAGCATTTTACTAAAATTGCCTCCATTCCCTGAAAAGGAGCCCCTTGGCTGCCAACTGGACCTCCATTCACCATTTCAATACTTTAGGGGTGAGCAGGTACCTCCCCTCCCAGGCAAATTTACAATTCCTACTACATCTTCACACTAGACAAGGGGGAGAGTGGGAGCATCGCAGAGTGATAACGACTGTGTGAAAAAAATTTTAATATCTCAAGATAATGGGGTTCAAGAGTGAAAGGCAAACTTTGCAGAGGCCTACGTAGTTGGCACTGTGCTGGATCCTGCACTTTGCCTACACTACAAAGATGTTAAAATGAAAGAAATAATTTTATGACTCAATAGTGAAAAAAAACATTATGCTCACATCATTTTCAAGATATTTTCTGAAGGCCAAAGGAAAAACACATGTCAAGACAGGGTCAAAATAAAGAAATAATTACTATAATATTCATGTTCCCAAATGTCCTGATGTCTTTGTTTTGGAAAACTCTAATGGCTGGCCTAGAGGAAGGAACGTAAAGGGGCGATGCTCCTTTGTCCATCTCCTTTTAGAAGTGAGATGCTTCTCTCTTTCTCAAAAGGATGCTGTTAGCCAGACACCCAAACATTTCTGGTCCGGATGTAGCTAGGACTGCTCAGAAGTAGGACAGGTAATACGGTGAATATTTTACTAAATATCTTGTTAAAATAGTATTGTACTTTGATTTGAAGGCTTGAAATGCCAATTTCCTCCTTAGACAGGACATACTGTGGAGCCCCAGGGGGACCTTTTAAAGAGATAAGGTGCAAAGAGACTCTCTAACGTGACTGAAATCTTGCCCTGTGTGCTGGGGCAGCTACCCTGGAGAAAACTGCCTTCCAAATAAGAAGGGAACTTTGTCCTTTGAGGTATTCTCTAAGTCCAGGAGCGGAGAGCCTCCTCCCCACCTTCTGTGTTGCTTCCTTGCTATTCACACCATCCATGGTGTATTATAATTGGTTGTTTTATGCATATTTCTTCCCTCTAAACTTTGAATTTCTTAACCACAGTTAATGGCATTTTCAACTTTTCATCTTAAGTTTCTAGCAGAGACTGACCCCATACAAGATGATTAATCAACATTTAAAAAATAACTCTTTCTGACCTCTGACATTACAGTATTCTTACTTGTTACATGCTATATCATATTGCTACTTTTCTTTTTCTATGTGTAGATTTTTCAAATTTTATAGTGGTCTTGATAAGTAGATAGTTAGGATTATGTGTCTCCTAGGGGAAAAAGGACAAAAGGTGGAGTACCAGGTCCCCATCTTGGTGCCCATTCTACCTTAATCCTGTCCCCAGTGATTGCCCACCTCTTAAGGTTAATTATCATATCACTGGCTTAAATCTACATTGCACTCCTTATGTGGCCAATGGCTTTTTAGAAAGGTTCATGGGAGGTCCCCATATGCAATAAGACTCTGTGGTTCCAAGGTGACCTCTGAACTATGACATGGACCCAGGCCAGGCAGTATAAAATAGGACCCCAGGCCATACATAACAGAGGCCCTTTTGCTGTGATTGAGGGCCCTTTCATTCACCCATTCATGATGAAGATATTTTGCTTTATAAACCTATATCTTGCTCTTGTTCTGTAAGCCTATCTTTCTGTTCCTCAATAAACTTTGTTTCACACTTGTCTTGCTTTTAGGGTGTTTGGGCATTCTTTGGCTACGAACACACCAAGAACCAGAACATAGACAATTGCCAAACTCCAACAACCTTTCCTCGTCTACTGTAAAAAATGCGAAGGTTTTAGTTTTAAGTAGAATAGTAAATCTGAACTATAAAAGTAGTACTCCCCCCATAGGGTTTTTTACCCAGATTATGTTTAAAAATTCATATCAATTGTGAGGAAATAAATATCAATGCTTATTTCTAGGAATGTTACAAATTATTGCTCTCACATCAGTGTGAAGGATAAACCATCACAAGAAAGAATTAACTACCTCAGCTTGCCCCATCTACCCTCCCTGGTGTCCCTGGCACATTTGCCCCTACTTGCTTCTGGAACTTTCTCCAGGGTATCATCACAGCACTTAGTCAATTGGGGGTTGTTAATTGGGAGTATAGGGAAATATCTCTTCTGCTTAAAATTCAGCAGAGGTAAGACCAAAATACTGAGTAATAAATTTTCATTAGAAACCAAAAGTAATGAGCCAAGCAGGAATAAGCAAACTTATAAAGTGGCTCCTCAAAGATGCCCTCTTTTGGTTTAAGACAAATAGGTGCCAACACCTCATTCCATACCTTTTTTTACCTTCTGGGGTTTCCCTCCAGTACTCCCCAGGGACCTATTCTATTATCCCATACACTTGTGGGGCCATTAGAGGTACTGTTATTTGACTATAAGAATCAGTAGTAGTAAAATGATTTTGAAAAAGAGACCTTTGGAAAATCACTCCATAAAAATAAGAAGGACACTGACAAAAATGGGCAAAATCAACTTTTTCAGAATTCTGGAAATTAATCAGAAGTTAATTGGTTGAGGAGCGTCTATTCAAGAGAAATGCCTATGCTTCCCAGCTCCACAGTAATCTTAAATACCAACATCCTTACTGAAAACAATGGAACAGAAGCCACTAGAAGAGGCAGAATCAGTTTGGAGCTTTCCCCCACAAGCATCTCTTCCACATAGTCTTTGTTTGACCTGCATCAAAACTATCTTGCTGTGAACAGATTTTTCCCTGGAACAGTTGTTGAAAACAACTAATGGTGATTATTTAATATCACGGCTATCTGAGGAAGGGATAACAGTTGGGGCAAAAAAAGAGGCAGACCAAAAATCTCAAAAACAAAAGTTAGGCATGAGTTATCCATTGGGGGATTTGAAATACTCTGATATAATCCCAGGAAACTGGAAGGCCATGCCCATACCCAGCTTAAGAACTCACTGTCTTCCCACCTCCTGTCTTTGAGTTTCACCAAAGTGAGAATTAAAAGCTGAGGCAGTATTGTAGACTGCTAAGTATTAAATGTGTGTCCCAGAACCCACACAAAGCTCCTTAGCAAGGTTTGGAGACTTCCTACATCAAGGCATTAAAGGAACTTGCTGTCCAAATATTAGCTAATGACTAAGCTAACTGAGCAGACTCCTCAGTGGCCACACATGTCAAAAAAATAGAAAGTTTTCCAGAATTAGTTTGGAAAGGTCACTAAACAAAAAAGCAACAGCAGTAAATAGAAACAAATAATAATAACAAGACCCTGGGAAGAGAGAAAATCTGATTTCTAAAGTTTCCACATTATAGTAATTAAAATGCCTAGTTTTTAGCAGAAAACAAGGAGACATGCAAAGACACAGGAAATATGGCCCATACACTGGGGATGGGGAATAAAGCAATCATAGAAACAATCCCTGAAGAAGTCCAGATGTTTGGTTTATTAAACAAGTATTGTAAATTAGTTATTATGAATATGTTCAAAGAACAAAAATGAAATTAAAAGAACTAGAAGGAATTATGAGCATGATGTCTCTCCAAATAGAGAATATCAACACAGAGATATAAACTATAAAAAAGAAACTTGCAGAAACTCTGGAATTGCAAAATATAGTATACTGAAGCAGTTTAATAGCAAAATTGAGCTGGCAGAATTAGAAATCAGTGAACTTGAAGATCGATCAATTGAGATTATCCAATCTGAGGGAAAGAAATTAAAAAAGATTGGAGAAAAATAAACAAAGATTGAATTACAGCCTTTGTACTAACCTGGATGGAAGTGGAACACATTATTCTTAGTAGAGCATCTCAAGAATGGAGAAGCATGAATCCCATGTACTCAAGTTTGATATGAGGACAATTAATGACATTTATTGACACGGTGGGGGTGAGGGAAGGGGAGAACAGAGAGAGAAAGAATGAGGGAGGGGTGGGGAAAGGAAGAGCAGAGAGAGGGAAGGAGCGAGGTGGGTGGGGTCTTGGGGCCTTGGTGTGTGCCACACCTTTTGGGGGCAAAACTCGATTGTAAGAGGGACTTTACCCAACAAATGCAATCAGTGTAACATGGTTTCTTGTACCCTCAATGAATTCCCAACAATAAAAAAAAAAAACCATTTTTGCCAAAAAAGAAAATTTATTTTACTTTATTTTTTTAACGACAGTCTCATTCTGTTGCCACATTAGAGTGCCGTGGCATCAGCCTAGCTCATAGCCAACTTCAAACCCCTAGGTTCAAGCACTCCTCCAGTCCCAGCCTCCTGAGGCCCTGGGACTACATGTGCTTGCCACAATGCCTCATTAATTTTTCTATATTTAGTAAAGACAGGGTCTCAATCTCGCTCAGGCTGGTCTCAAACTCCTGAGCTCAAGCAATCCTGCTGCCGTGGCCTCCCAGAGTGCTACAATTATAGGTGTGAGGTTGGCCTATATTTATCTTTCTAGTTATTTAAAAACAAATTTTATATATACATAGAAGAATCTATATTCAGTGTGTAGTTGTTTTTCTTTAATAGAAATGGCATTGGGCTGCATATTTATCTCACCACATATTTTTCATGAAACAATTTCTTTCTAGAGATAGAGCAATAATGTAAGACAGAATTAATTTATGATTAAATGTTTTATGATATCCCATAACTAAATTTTTTGTCCAATCTTTCATTGGATAGATGTTGAAGATATCTCTCAATATTTTAATATTATAAACAATATTGTAACTGACATCTTTGCATATTTTCCTTATGATCACGTGTAAGTGTTTATTTGTGGCAGATACTTAGAAAAGAAACTGCTGGGTCATAGGCTGTGTATGTATGACTTTTTAATAGACACTGTCAAATTAACCTCCAAAGTATCTGTATCAATTTATACTCTCAGCAATAAGGTATGAAAGCACTCATACTCTAGCCAACATTTGACACTACAAAATATTTAAAATTCTGCAAATTTGATAGATGAAAAAATGGTATCTTGTTTTAATTTGCATTTCTCTAACAGTGAGGTGGGTGCTTCTTTTTATATGTTTATTAGCAAATACATTTACTCATCTGGGGCTGCCTGCTAAAAATCTTTGCACAATTTTTCTAGCAGGCTATCTTTTTCTTGATTTGTAGGAATTCTTTATGTATTTGGGTACTAGGCCTCCATGAGTAGCAAATATATGGTGTAGCTAATATTTTCTCCCGGTCTATTTTAGTGTAACTTTATGTGTTTATTATAAAAGATGTTAAAATTTCATTGTAAATGTTACCAATATTTTCCATTATTTTTGCTTACCAAATGATTATAAATTATTTTTCTTATATTTAGCTTTAAGTGGTTGAAATTTGGGGTTCTGTGTCTTTAATCTACCTATAATTTCTCAAGGTGCCACAAAAGTGGAAACTAATATGGACAGATTAAAATTAAACAACATTAATAGATTAAAGGAGAAAAATCTTATCATTTCCATAAATGCAGAAAAAGCATCTGACAAAATTAAAAATCTATTCATCAGGCCATACGTGGTGGCTTACTCCTATAATCCTAGCACTTTGGGAGACCAAGGCAGGTGGATTGCTTGAACTTCCCAGAGTTCAAGGCCACCCTGAACAAGAGTGAGACCTCATCTCTACTAAAACTAGAAAAAAACTAGCTGGGTGTTGTGGAAGGCGCCTGTAGTCCCAGCTACTTGGGAGGCTAAGGTAGGAGGATCACTTGAACCCAAGATTTTGAGGTTGCTGTGAGCTACAATGCCACAGCACTCTACCCAGGATGACCGAGTGAGATTCTATCTCAAAAAAATAATAAACAAACAAATAAATAAAAAGCTATTCATCAAAAAAAAATTCGGTAAACTAGGAATAAAAATTTCCTTAATTTAATGAAAGATGTCTTTTTTAAAAATCACATATAGCAAACATTTAATGGTAAAACATTGAAAATTACTTTTGAGGTGAGAAATAAGATCAAGATGCCACTGCTATATGCTAGGCTTGAGGTCCCAGTCAGTACAGTAGAGGGGAAAAAAGTATGAGTAAAAAAAAAAATCAAAACTCTCATTTTTACATGTCATCTATGATAATATACATGGAAAATAAAAAAGAATTAATGAAGAAATTGTAAGAATTAACAAGTGAGTTTAACAGGTGACAACTAATATCATTTTATCCAAAACTGATCTGCTGGCCCCTGAGAAATGCAGTTGGCTCCCTATTAACTTCCATACCAACTGGACTCAGCCAAATGTGTAAGACAATCAATTCTTTCTATGAAGCCTGGACTCTTGCTTCTTCCCATTATACCAAGGGAGAGCCTGGTACTTCCCCAACCAAAATGCTGACAGCATACCATATCATACACTTAGAAGATTTGGATCTCATCTGCTGATTATTCCAGAGAGGGACTACTTCCCCTCAAAATTTATGCTGGGATGTTAAACTTGGGCTGAAACCAAACTTATGCCACATTGTATTGTTTTTGTGTCCTGTCCCCCAAATTGCTACCTTATCCCATAGCCTTTTGTGTAGTTGGATCTTTTGTACTTAGTGCAGCTTAAAAACTACAAAGCCCAAAGATCCTAAGACCTATCTCAGTATGAGAAAATGCCCTGCTAGACTTCTCCACTCTGACCTATAAAAAATGAGAAACAGGGGGACCAGTGTCTGTGGTATCACTCCAGTCTTTCTGAGTTTCCCCCCATGAATGTTTGTCCAATAGGCTTTGAATGAGTTCTCTTTGGCTACTTGTGCTTAGATACATAAAAGTTGTCACAGTAAACTGGGCATCAAGTCAGGTTTCTACTGTGGCTTTCTGGAAGTAAACCAAAAAAAGAGATGAAAGACTCATTCTGGCATTTTGTCAGTATGCCCAGTTATTGGGATGTTTGAGCACTACTTACTTATGGGAAATAGCTCTAAAGTCCCAATGAATGAAAACTCTGGGGATTAAGAGTACCTAGGTTAGAACTCAATGGTTGTTACTGATGGCCTTGGTAGGAATCTTTCAGGAAGAGGCAAACTCCACTGAAGGGAAGGCTAAGCAATTCCTGATGAAATTATATAAAAGTACACAGAGAAATAAGGTTGCAAAAAAAGGGCTGGGAAATACTTTTACAGAAGAATAAAGCAGGAAGATTTTCTCTAGCAAATATCTAATATAAAGCTATTAGAATAAGGCAGTGTGTTGCTGGCACATCCACAAAAATATAAAACAATGGAGAGCAAGAGTCCAGAAATAGACCAATCTATATAAGGACATCTGATTTATAATAAAGCCAATATTGCATGGCAGTGGGTATAGACATACATTTCATCAACAGTGCTGAGGCAATTGGGTATTCATATGAAAAAAGGAAATGCTACCTTATCCCATAGCCTAAAAAAAAAAAAATTAAATTAATTCTAAGTAGATCATAGACCTAAACATGGAAGTTAAAACCATAATGCTCATAGAAAATATTACAGAGGGCTCGGCGCCTGTGGCTCAATGCGCTAAGGCGCCAGCCATGTACACCTGAGCTGGCGGATTCGAATCCAGCCCGGGCCCGCCAAACAATGACAGCTGCAACCAAAAAATGGCCAGGCATTGTGGCAGGCGCCTCCCCAGCTACTTGGGAGGAGGAAGCAAGAGACTCATTTGATCCCAGGAATTAGAGGTTGCTGTGAGCTGTGATGCCATAGCACTCTATTCAGGGTGACAGCTTGAGGCTCTGTTTCAAAAAAAAAAAAAATTACAGAGAATATTTTTGTGAACTTAGGGTAAGAAAACATTTCTTGAGCAAGATAACAAAAACATTATTTCTAAAGTAAAATATTGATAAATTTGATCTCATTACATTAAAGAAGTTCTGGTCATCAAAAGACACTAAGAAAGGAAACAGACAAGATAAAGTAGGGAAATGGCTATTTGCAACACACACAGCCAACAAAGGACATACATTTAGACTACATAACGAACTCCTAGAAATCAATGGGAATAAAGCAGATAACCCAATAAAAAACTGGGCAAAACTCAAACAAGTGTTCAATAGAAAAGACATCCAAATGGATAGCAAACATGAAAAAGGTTGTCAAACTTCTTAGTAACTAGAGAATTACAAATTAAAACCACAATGATCTGACAAGGATGCCAACACAATTCAATGGAGAAGAGTCACAAAATAGTACTGAGATAACTGAATATCCACATACAAAAGAGTGAAATTGAACCCCTACCCTATGCCACACACAAAAATGATCTCGAAACAGATTAAAGTCCTAAATGTAAAAGATAAAACTATAAACCTATTAGTAGAGAACATAGGTGTAAATCTTTCTAACTTTGGATTAGGCAATGGTTTCTTAGGTATAACACCAAAAGCACAAGCAATCAAAGATAACACAGATAAACTGGATCTTACCAAAACTAAAAACTTCAGTGCTTCAAAGAATACTATAAAGTGAAAAGACAAGCTCAAGAATATAAAGAAGTATTTACAAACTCTCTGATAAGGGTGTTATATCCAAAATATATGAAGAACTATTATAATTCAACAATAAAGACAAATAACCCTATTTTTTTTAATGGGCAAAAGCACTGAATAGACATTTCTCCAAAGATATACAAAAGGCCAATAAGCACATGAAAAAGTGATCAGCTTCATTAGTCATTAGGGAAATGCAAATCAAAACCACAATTAGATTCACACCAAACTTCCTCAAACCGACTAGAGTGGGTACAATAAAAATGACAACAGTCAGTATGTGGAGAAACTGGAATTCTTATACACTACTGAAAGGAATGTAAAATGGCACAGTCCCTTTGAAAAACAGTGTGGTTGTTCTTCAAAGAGTTAAACAGCGTTACATTATGACCCAGCAATTTTATTCCTAGAAATATACCCAAAGAACTGAAATATATGTTCATGTAAAAAAAAGACATGATTTAGCAGAATTATTCATAAGACACAAAACTAGATACAATTCAAATGTCCACCAGCAGATGAATGGATAAAATATGCTATACCTATACAAGGTAATATTATTCAGCTATAAAAAGAATGAAGTACTGATACTTGTACAATACAGATGAACCCTGACAATATTACACTAAGTGAAAGAAGCCAGAAATGAAAAAGCCACATATTGTATGATTCCATATGTAGGAAATGTCCAGAATGGGCAAATCTATAGAGACAAACAACAGATTTGTATTTTCCAGGGGCAAAGAGAAGGGAAGAATAGAGACAGACTATTAATGGTTTAGGGATTTCTTTTGTGGATGATCAAAATATCCTGGAATTAACGGTGGTAGTTACATAATTTCACGAATATACTAAAAACTACTGAACTGCATACTTTTAAAAGGTGAGTTACAGTTTGTGAGTTATCAATTAAAAAAATACAGGATAGCGCCCACATTTGAAAAAAAGCATAAGCAATCAAAGAAAACAGATAAATTGGATTTTATCAAAACTGAAAACTTTTGTACTTGACCATATCAAGTCTGCCCCCAGAAAATCTCATATTGCTAGCTAGAATGTAAAATGGTACAATCACTTTTTTTAAAAAGTCTGACATTACCTACTTAAACTATATACATAATGATCTAGCAACTTCACTCTTAGATACATATCCTAGAGAAATGCATGCTGATATAGGCAGTAAAGCTATGGTAATAGGATAGTATTGGTACAAGTATGCTGTTTGTAGCAGTTTTACTCATAATTGCCATAACAGAAAAAAACTCAAATGTCCACTCATAGAGGAATAAATAAACTGGGAAATTATCAAGGAAATATAAAATGTAATTTAAATGAACTAGAGCTATAAGCAAACTAGACCTATAAGCAAAAATGAGGATGAATATTATAACAATACTAAGTGGAAAAAAAACAAGACACGAAATGCAGCATGCTTTTATTGACAGAATGTTCAAAAGAAGGCAAAACTAAGTTTTACTGTTTAGGGATGCAAAATATAATTTTTAATATATTTTGATATATTTACAATTGACTTTGGATACTGGCCCTCTATCCAGCAACTTTAGTAAATACATCAATTCTAGATAATTTTAATATATTGATTACTTTGCATTTTCTAAAATATAGTGTTACATCTTTCTTTCAAATCTTCAGATATTTTATCTTTGGATATTTTATTTTTCTTCATTTAACGCACATAGGAGGTAAAATATCTAAAGAAAGAGAAAAAAATAAAATATCTAAAGAAAAGCAAAAATATGACTACCATGAAAGCAGGGTAGTGTCTCTTTTGGAGGTAAAGAGTTATGATCAGGTAGGACACATAAAGCATTCCTGGGGTACTAGAAATGTACATGTGGTCACAACTATATACAATGTACACACACTGTACATTTCATGGATTGTTCTATATGTACATTGTATTTCTCAACTGAAAAATTTAAAAAAATATATTACATATTCTGTCTTGGCTATAGGATTCTAAGTAGAAGGTTGATTTTGTTATCAATGTTGTATAGATCACTTAGTCTTACATTTTTATACTTGATTTTTTAGTTTCTGAGAGAATTTTGTTAAAAGTCCCCCATGAATAGATCAAGACGACTTAATTTCCAGTATTTCTTTAAGATTGTTCTTTATACATTTAAAACTATATTATTAAGTGTATAGAAGTTCACTCCTGTTAAATTATTTTTTAGAGCATTACTTTAGTCAAAACATAAAATCTCACTGGTCATTTTTAATTCTGTACACTCCAATTCCTATCCTGGCTTATATTAATATTGCTGGCTATATAGCATTTGTATTTGCATGTCTGTGTGTGTGTATCTAGAGAGTGTGTGTCTGTGTGCTTATTTATTTTTGAGAGCACAGTCTCACTCTGTTGACCCGGGACTGAGTCTGTGGCGTCATCATAGCTCACAACCACCTCAAACTCTCGGGCTCAACTGATCCTCATGCCTCAGCCTCCTGAGTAGCTGAGACTACAGGTACCCGACATAATCCCCGGCTAGTTTTCCTATTTCTACTAGAGATGGGGTCTTGGTCTTGCTCAGGCTGGTCTCCAACTCCTGAGCTGAAGCAATCCGCCTCTCCTGTGCTCCTAGAGTGCTAGGATTTACAAGCATGAACCACTATGCCTGGCCGTGGTGTTTATTTTTTGTTATATTTAAGTATTCCCTGTCATTTTAAGTGCTTTTTTGTAAAGGCATAATAGGTATCTTATTTTGTTTACCTAATCTTAGACTCTTTTAATAAGTAGCTCCATTTATATCATTATAACAAATATTATATTTTGTGTGCTAGCCAGCCTCTAAGATGGCCCACAAAAATCTCCACTTACAAAAATCCACACCCTTGTATGGACATTATTCCAGTTTGTCTGTGCAACCAAGAGAATATACCATCAGTGACGGCATCCCACTTTTGAGATCAAATTATAAAACACTCCAACTTCCCTATCAGGTTCTCTCTCTCTCTCAATTCACTTGCTTTGGAAGAAGCCAGATGCCATGCCGTGAGGATATTCAGGCAGTCTAAAAAGAAAAGATCTCAAAATGAGAAACAGAAGCATCTGATCAATAGCCAGGGAGAAACTGAGGCTTGCCAATGATTATACAAGTAAAATTCTAAGAATCCAAGTGGATCCTCCAGACCCAGATGTTTGCAACCCTAGCCAACAACTTGTTTGTAAATAGACCCTGAACCAGAAACAGACAATTAAGCCTCTCCCCCATTCCTTGACCACAGCAACAAGGGGATAATAAATGTTTCTTTTAAGGTGCTAAGTTTTGGGCCAACTGGTCACACAGTGAGAGATAACCCATATATTTATACTTACTTCTACCCAATTCAGTTTTTATTTTCTGTTTATATGCTTCATCTTAATTTTTCTCCTTACCAACTTTCAATTGAGTTTTCTTTGTTCCATTCTTGCTCAACATTTTGAAAGAGTTACATTCAATTTATTCTTAATTACTAACCCATATATTTTCCTGGTAAAGTTTAATAGTAATCTTTACTATATTTTCCTCCTAAACAAGATCACACACGTGCATGTATGTACACATGGTTTTACTTACACCTAATACTGCTTTCTATACCATTATTTATCACATTGTCATCCTCTGGAATTTCAGACTTGTTACTAATTTTAAAAAGTTGAGGCTTGGCACCTGTGGCTCAAGCGGCTAAGGCACCAACCACATACACCTGAGCTGGCGGGTTCAAATCAGCCTGGGCTCGCCAAACAACAATGACAGCTGTAACAAAAAAATAGCCGGGCATTGTGGCAGGCGCCTGTAGTCCAAGCTACTTGGGAGGCGGAGGCAGGAGAATCACTTGAGCCCAGGAGTTGGAGGTTGCTGTCAGCTGTGATGCCTCAGCACTCTACCCAAGGAGATAGCTTGAGGCTCTGTCTCAAAAAAAAAAGGTTAAAAGAATCACTGGTTTAGAATTACCAGCTTTTTTACTAATTCCATTGTTCGATATTACTTTTTTTTTCAATATTACCTCTTAAATTTCACTATTGCCTTCTGATTATCTATTTCTTCATGCTACAGCTGACATGGATGGTTCTTACAAAGTAACTGGTAAACTATTTATGGTAATCCTTTATGTTTAAAATTAACTTTTACCCTCACTGTTGAATGCTAATTTGGCTATGGACGGAGTTCTGAGTTGCCAGTTATTTTCCCACAGCACTATGAAGAATCACCGAGCTAAGATACACCCAAACCCGATTCATAGAAATTGTGTGAAAAAAGAAATATTTATTGTCCTTTTAATCTGGTAAATTTTAGAGTAATTTGTTATACAAGAGAATACAGTGTACACATCATAAAAATTATTATAAACATAACTTGACACAGAAAATAAGTATGTCAAGTACAGTACAAAATCCCAATATGCCATCTCCTAAGCCCATGCTCCCACCTCAAAGATATTCATTATATTAACTTTTAATATTATAGATCAGTTGTGCCTAGTAAGTCTGGAATTAAGATAAACGAAACTATACAAAATGTATTCTTTTATATGACTTCCTAGTGAGATTTTATCCAAGTGGTTGAATTTAACAGTAATTGTTCATTTCCATTGCTGTATACTATTTATAAGCATATATCACAATTTATTTTTGATAAATTTTGATATTTAACCCTGATGGACACTTGAACTGCTTCCATTCCATTATGGAGCTATTATGAAGCATCACTGTACAGTTTACTCTTAAAAACAACACAAAGCTTGGGGCGCCAAACTCCCATGCAGTTGGAAATCCATGTATATAACTTATAACTCCCCCAAACCTTAACTTCCTAATAGCCTACTGTTGACCAAAGACTGATCAATAACATTTGATTTATATGTATATTTTAGGTGATATATATTATATACTGTGTTCTTACAGTAAAACAAGCTAAAGAAAACAAATTATCATTAAGAAAACCATAAGGAAGGAAGAGAAAATATATTTATTATTCATTAAGTGGAAGTGGGTCATCATGAAGGTCTTTATCTTCATCATCTTCATACCAAGTAGGCTGAGAAGGAAGAGGAGTAGTTTTACTGTCTCAGAGGCGACAGAGGTAGAAGACAATCCACACATAAGTGAACCTATGCCATTCAAACCTGTGTTGTTCAAGGGTCAACTGTATATGTCTTTTGACACATAGATGTATGGCTTTCTGTTTAGTATTTATAAGAAGCTAACTGGGATTTTAATTGGGGGTTCGTGGAATCCACTGGTCAACTTAACACGTGACGCAGTGTCAAATATTCCAGTTTAAGAACATGTTATATGTCTCTATTTAAGTCATACTTTAATTAATATTTTATAATTTTCTGTGTAGAGGTGTATTTGGGAGATTTCTAAGGATTTGATTTCAATACAATTATTAATAAAAATGATACCATCTTTTCAAAATTTTATCTTATTGATTGCCTGATGGGATAATAAATAAAACTGATTTTGGATATTGGCCCTCTATCCAGCAACCTTGGTAAATACATCAATTCTAATAGATAATATTAATATATAGATCATTTTGCATTTTCTAAAATACAGTGTTGTATCTTTCTTTCAAATCTTCAGATATTTTGTTTTTCTTCATTTAATGCAGTAAGGACTTCCAGTAAATTGCTCCTTAAAAAATGGAAACAGACATCCTTATCTCTCTCATTTACAACTATAGGGAGAAAAGCCTTTAACAGTTCACCAATAAGCAAGGATAAAGTTCACTAAAGTTTTTTTAAATCTCTTATTAGAATAATGATATATCCTTCTAATCCTGGTTTGCAGATATTTGTAATCAGGAATTGTCATTAAATGCTATCAACTGCTATTTTTTGGTACCCATTAAGATACTAATATTTTTCTCCTTTATCTCTTAAATGAGGTATACCATGTTAATTTCTGACTATTAGATCAACCCTGTAGTTCTAGAATAAACCTATACTAGAAAATTATTTCTTCAAATATCGTTTTTTGTTTCATCTGGATGCCAATTACATGTTAGGCTATTTGATATTACCCCATAGTTCTTTGAGGTTCTCTTTTATTTTCTTTAATCTGTTTTCTCTCTGTTCAAATTAGTTACTTTCTATTGCTCTATCTTCAAATTAATGATTTCTAACTCTTTCTCTCTTTCATCTACCATCTGTAATCTGCTATTAAGTCCATCCACGAAATTATCTTGTTATACTATAGAGGCAGAATAGCCCCCCAAAGATGTCCATGTCTTTATTCCTGAAACTGGTCAATACTACGTATGCTACATCATAATCTGGCAAAAAAACTTTGCAGATATAATTAAGGTTATGCTCCTGATGCAATCTAATCTCATGAGCACTTAGAGATACAGTGAAAGAAGAGGCACAAGACATTTGGCAGAAAGGCAAACCATAGAAATTCAAAGTGCAAACTCAACACACTATTGTTGGCTCTGAAATGTGTGGATCAACATGCAAGGAATGGAAGAAACACTTGAAAGTATGAGAAAGAACATAGGCACCTAGAGTCACAGGCAAATCCCTGGCTAAAAGCCAGCAGGGACCTAAAACCCATATACACAAACAATGAATTTGCCCAATAATTTAAATTAGATTGTTAGTAGATTCTTCCCTAAAACCTCCAGCAAGGCACCATGCCAACACCTTCATGTTAGTCCCATAAAACTTGTGTTGGACTTCTAACCTAAATATCTATCAGATAATAAATGGATGTTATTATAAGCCATTACATTTGTGGCAATTTGTTATGGTAGCAATAAAAAAACTAACACAGATTTAGTGCCTTGTAAATGAAGTGCTACTCTAACAAATAATTAAAATTGTAGAACTGCCTTTGGAATCGGGCACTGAGATGCTTTGAATAGACTGTTAACTAGAAAACTGTTAACTAAGGACACTGCTGGTCAGGTCTCACAAACTCCCTGTAGAAATCTAGATTTGGAGGACACAGCAGTTGAGGGCTCAGAACTGAGAAACATTATTATAAACTGGGGAAAGGTCAAACCTAGTGAGGTTAGTCATTTTGTGTCCTGCAGTTATTTGTAAAGCAGAACTTATAAATGATCAAGTTGGATATTTATTTGAGGTTTTCACAGATGAAAATGTGACCTGGTTTCATCTTAACTGCTTACAGTTAATGTGAGATGACAAATTCCACCTGTATAGAGCAGCTTTCTCCTGTGCCTCACTTCTAGCCTGCCTGTGATCTTCCTTTCTTGATAGCCTGCCCTGGATGTAGGACTTGCTTAGCTAGCACCCAAACTGCACTTACCAATTCCTTGTAATAAATCTCTACCTACAGATGTCCTCTGGGTTCCACTTCTCTGGTTGAATCCTGACAGATATAGTACTTATAAGCTGTAAAGTTTCCATTTAGTTCTTTATAATTTTATAGTTTCCATTTCCACTGTTCATTCATAGCTATTCTTCATTAAAGACTTGGATAGATTTATAACAGATGCTTTAAAGACTATCTGCTAAATCCAATGTCTGGATCTTATCAGGGTCAATTTCTATTGATGGATTTTTCTCTTTACTATTGGTCATATCTGCTAAATTCTTTGCATTTCCACTAATTTTTTACTATATGCTAAACATTGTGAATGACAGAATACAAAGATGCTTCCAGAATTTAGGGTGTTTCTTTAGCAGGCACCTAGGCTAGAATCAAACTGCAACCTTTATCTCCTCCATTGTGACTTGCTGGTGAAAAGTAAATTCTCCATTCAGTTCTTTCAGCTTACAGCTACTGCTTTCTGGCAGATTTCCTTTAGTATTCTCCTGTATGTGTGTAGTTCAATGGTAAATCAATGATTTTTGCAGAGTTTAAATCTGATTTGGAGGCTGGGATGAAGGCTCATGGCAGTAATCCTAGCATTTCGGAAGGTCAAGGAGGGAAGACTGCTTGAGGTCAGCAGTTTGACATCAGCCTGAGAAACAGCAAGACCCATCTCTACCAAAAATACAAAAAATTAGGCAGGTGTAGTGGAAAATTCCTGTAGTCCCAACTACTTGGGAGGCCGAAGGAGGAACATCACTTCAACTTAGGAGTTTTTTGAGTGAGCTATGATGATGCAACTGCACTCTCCTGCCCAAGTCACAGAGTAAGACTCTGTCTAAAAAAAAAAAAAAAAAAAATTGATTTTGAGACTTACCTCTGTTGTGGTTCCTTTCTTCCCAGATTTTCACCCAAATTTTACCAGGTTCTGATCCCTCTGTCCAATAAATACTGCTGTTTTCTGTCACACCAAGGAATTCCGAAATGCCATCAGGAGAATTGCCAAAAGTACTCAAATTTCACAAAGCAGACCTTTTGTCTTTCAGGCACAACAACTTTTCTCCAGTTTTGCCTGCTTTTTACCACTCACCAATACTTTCAAAAAGCTGTGTGTTTTCTTTGTGGGGGTGCTTATTTTTGTACCAAAGATATAATCATTCTTTCCAGGACTGTTAATCCTATCGATCTACACTGCCATTACTGGTAGCAGGAAGTATAACTGATTATTTTAAAATATTCCATTTGCTCCCCTCTGTTAACATCTATATCTCTTTTTATTTTTTTTTTTGCAGTTTTTGGCCAGGGATGGGTTTGAACCCACCACCTCCGGCATATGGGGCTAGCACCCTACTCCTTTGAGCCGCAGGCGCTACCCAACATCTATATCTCTTACCCTTTTGAGTGGTTACAATATTCATCCATATCATAGTAAACCATCAAATAATATATTACTTGATAAGAAATATACCTCACAAGTATATGATTCTGTTTTTCTCTCGCATGCCCTTTATCTACTATTGTTATATTCTTCATGTCTATGGATAAGCACCACAATCTATTGTTATTTTTTGTCAAAAAAAAATTTTTCCTTTTCTTTTTTCATTGTTGGGGATTCATTGAGGGTACATGAAACCAGGTTACACTGATTGCCTTGGTTAGGTAAAGTCCCTCTTACAATTGTGTCTTGCCCCCAAAAGGTGCGTTAAACACCGACACCTCACGCCCTCCCTCTTTCTGCTTTTCCTTTCTTCCATCCCCCCTTCTCTCTCTCTCTCTCTACTCTCTCTTTCCTCCACCCCCCCCCCACCATGTACTAGGTCATTAATTGTCCTCATATCAAAACTGAGTACACAGGATTCATGCTTCTCCATTCTCCATGCTTCTCCAATGTGGTACTTTACTAAGAATAATGTCTTCCACTTCCATTAATTAATTGCAGGTTAATTCAACGGATGTAAAGTTTTCATCTTTTTTAATGGCTGAATAGTATTCCATAGTGTACATATACCACATCTTGTTAATCCATTCTTTTGTTGATGGGCATTTAGGCTGTTTCCACATCTTGGCGATTGTAAATTGAGCTGCGGTAAACAGTCTAGTGCAAGTGTCCTTATGGTAAAAGGATTTTTTTCTTTCTGGGTAGATGCCCAGCAATGGGACTTCAGGATCAAATGGGAGATCTAGCTTGAGTTCTTTGAGGGTTCTCCATACTTCCTTCCAAAAATGCTATATTAGTTTGCAGTCCTACCAGCCCTGCAAAAGTGTTCCCTTCTCTTCACATCCACACCAGCATCTGCAGTTTTGAGATTATGTGATGTGGACCATTCTTGCTGGGGTTAGATGATACCTCAGGGTGGTTTTGATTTGCATTTCTCTAATAATTAGGGATGATGAGCATTTTTTCATGTTTGCTAGTCATTCGTCTGTCTTCTTTAGAGGAGGTTCTAGTCATGTCTCTTCCCCACTGATATATAGGATTTTTGGCTTTTTTAATGTGGACTGAGTTCTCTATAGAACTTAGTTATCAAGCGTTCATCTGATTCAAAATAGCAAATATCCTTTCCCATTGTGTAGGTAGTCTATTTGCTTTAATTGTTGTCAGCTTAGCTGTACAGAAGCTTTTCAGTTCCATTAAGTCCCATTTGTTTTTGTTGCTGTTGCAATTGCCACAGAAGTTGTCTTCAAAAAGTCTTTTCCCAGGCCAATATCTTCCAGTATTTTTCCTATGCTTTGAGGATTTTTATCATTTTATGCCTTAAATTTAAGTCCTGTATGCATCTTGAATCAATTTTTGTGAGTGGAGAAAGGTGCAGGTCCAGTTTCAGTCTTTTACATGTGGCTATCCAGTTCTCCCAGCACCATTTATTGAATAGGGACTCTTTTCCCAGTGTATGTTCTTGTTTGGTTTATTGAAGATTAGGTGGTTGTAAGATGTTAGTTTCATTTCCTGGTTTTCTATTCAATTCCAAATGTCTATGTCTCTATTTTTGTGCCAGTACCATGTTGTCTTGACCAGTATGGCTTTGTAGTAGAGCCTTAAATCTGGTATGCTGATGTGCCCGGCTTTGTTTTTATTAATAAGAACTGCTGTAGCCATATAGGGTTTTTTCCAGTTCCATACAAAATGAAGAATTATTTTTTCCAAGTCTTGAATGTACAATGTTGGTATTTTAACAGGGATGGCTTTAATTGGTAGATTGCTTTGGGAAGTATAGACATTTTAACAATGTTGATTCTTTCCAACCATGAGCACGGTATGTTCTTCCATTTATTAATATCTACTGCTCATATGTTTAAACACTTCATAAAGTCCCATAATTCTGTTGGTGAACATTCTGCTTTCTCTCTCTTCTTTTCTGCCTCTTTATCTGAGTTATCTCAAGAGCTTTATTCTCTACCTCTGAGATTCTTTCTTCTGCATGATCTAATCTGTTGTTGATACTTCCTATTGCATCTTTAAGTTCCCTAATTGCTTCAATTCCTTCAGCTCTGCTATATCCTTCTATATTCTTCATATCGCTCATCTCTTATTTGATTCTGTTTTTGGATTTCCTTTTGGTTATTTTCCACTTTCTCAGCAATTTCCTTCAGTGCTTTTCAGTTGTTTTCCACTTTCTCGGCAATTTCCTTCATTGTTTTCATCATCTATATTTTAAATAACCCTTCTGTCATTTCTAACATTTCTTTATGGGTGGAATCCTTTGCAGTAGCTACCTCACGGTCCCTTGAAGGGGTTGCTCTGGACTGGTATTTCATTTTCCCAGGATTTTTGTGCTGATTCTTCCTCACAAGTGTTTTCTTTTATCTGTTGCCCTATTGGTAGTTGATTGCTCTCTGTTGAGTTCTTCTCTGGAAATTGCCCCTGGCTAAAGACAGTTGTCTCATTCAAGGTTCATGTTTGTTGGGCGGCAGATATCCAAAGACTGGCCATTGCTTTAATTCAGATATCTTTGAGGGGCTTTTCCAACTTCAGAGGTTCCTCAAGGGATCAACTGAGACATCTGTCGGGACTTCAGTAGAGTTCAACTTCTTCCTCTGTCTATCCTGCTTCATTCTTCCACTCTCACTGGTCCTCATCTAGACAGCACTGCCCAATAAATACATTTCCTGCATGTATATTTCCATGACAGTCTGCTAACCAGGAAACCTACACTGCATTGTTACTAATGTATGTTATTTAGTGTATATAATATTTTGCATGGAAAATATATTTCATTATCCTTGTGCTTGGATGTAAAAATTAACTCATATGATAAAATTTGGCATTTGTTTCAATAAAAAAATTAATATCCTCTCCTATGTCCTTTCTTAGAGTTTCATAATTTTCTTCATAGAGGTCCTTCACCTCTTTTGTTAGGTATATTCCTAGGTATTTCATTTTATTTGAAGCTACAGTGAAGGGAGTTGTGTCCTTAATTAGCCTCTCATCTTGGCTGTTATTGGCACATACAAAGGCTACTGACTTGTGGACATTGATTTTCTATCCTGAGACATTACTGTATTTCTTGATGACTTCCGGTAATCTTGTGGCTGAGTCTTTGAGGTTCTCTAAATATAAATCATACTGTCAGCAAAGAGGGAGGATTTGCCCTCCTCCGCTCCCATTTGGATGCCCTTTATTTCCTTCTCTTGCCTAATTGTATTGGCTAGAATTTCCAGCACTATGTTGGTAGTAATGGCAATAGAGGACAATCTTCTCTGGTTCCAGTTCCAAATGGAAAAGCTTTCAGTTTTACTCCATTCAGTAAAATATTAGCTGTGCATTTGTCATAGATAGCTTTGATCAGTTTAAGAAATGTGTCACCTATGCCTATACTCTTCAGTGTTCTAATTAGAAAAGAATGCTGGATTTTATCAAATGCTTTTTCTCCATCTATTGAGAGGATCATGTGGTCTCTGTTTTCACTTCTGTTAATATGGTGGATAACGTTTATGGACTTGTGTATGTTAAACCAGCCTTGCATCCCTGGGATGAAACCTACTTGATCATGATGCATGACTTTTTTGATGGTAAGCTGTAATCTATTGGCTAGGATTTTGTTGAGAATTTTTGCATCTATATTCATTAGTGAAAGTGGTCTGAAGTTCTCCTTTTTAGTTGGGTCTTTTCCTCGTTTTGGTATCAGGGTGCTGTTTGCTTCACAGAATGTGTTGGGGAAGATTCCTTCCTCCTCAGTTTTTTGGAATAATATGTACAGTATGTGAATAAGCTCTTCTTTGAAGGTTTGACAGAATTCTGATGTGAAGCCACCTTTACCAGGGCATATTTTGTTTGGAGATGTTTTATTGTTTATCTATTGAAAACTGGTCTGTTCAGATCTATTTTTCCTGGCTAATTCTAAGGAGAGAGTGTGATTCCAAGTATTGATCCATTTCCTTCACATTGTCAAAATTCTGGGCATAGAGTTTCTGGCAATATTCAGAGATAATCTCTTGTATCTCTGAGGCATCAGTTGTTATTTCCCCTTTATCATTTCTGTTTGAGGTTACTAGAGATTTTACTTTTCTATTTCTAGTCAGTCTGGCCAAAGGCTTATCTATTTTACTTATTTTTTCAAAAAACCAACTCCTGGGCAGTGCCTGTGGCTCAAAGAAGTAGGGCGCTGGTCCCATATGCCAGAGGTGACGGGTTCAAATCCGGCCCCAGCCAAAAAAAAACCCAACTCCTCGTTTCGCTAATTTTCTGAATGATTCTTTTGTTTTCAATTCCATTAATCTCTGATTTAATTTTGGATATTTCTTTTCTTCTGCTGGGTTTAGGCTTGGATTGTTCTTTTTTTTCCAATTCCATAAGATGGCTTGTGAGTTTGTTGATGTGTTCTCTTTCTGTTTTTTGGATATAGGCATCTAAAGTGATAAATTTTTCTCTCAGGACTGCTTTTGCTTATCTCACAGGTTTGCATAGCTTATGTCTTCATTGTTGTTATGCTCAAGGAAGTTAATGATTTCCTGTTTTATTTCTTCCTGCACCCAACTCTTATTCAGCATAAGGTTGTTTAATTTCCATGCCTTTGTGTGGGGTTGAACATTTTTGGTGGAGTTGAGTTCCACCTTTAATGCCCTTGTGGTCTGAGAAGATACAAAGTAAAATTTCAATTCTTTTGATTCTGTTGAGGTTTGTTTTGTATCCTAGGATATGATCAATTTTGGAGAATATTCCATGGGCCAATGAGAAGAATGTATATTCCTTAGCTTTGGGATGGAGTGTTCTATATATGTCTATCAAGCACAGTTGTTCAAGGGTCTCAGTTAAGTCTCTTATATCTTTGTTTAATTTCTGTTTAGAGGATCTGTAAGAGGAGTGTTAAATTCCCCTGTTATTATGGTGTTATAGGATACCATATTGCTCAGACTAATTAAGGTCTGTTTCAAGAATCTGGGAGCATTTAAGTTGGGTGCATAAATATTTAGAATTGAAATGCCTTTCTGTTGTATTTTTCCCTTGACCAACATGAAGGAACAATCTTTGTCTTTTTTGACTTTAGTTGCTTTAAACCCCATGTATCTGAAAATAAGATTGCAACCCCTCTTTTCTTCTGAATTCTGGTTGCCTGAAAATTGTCTTCCAACCCTTACCTCTGAGTTTTAATTTTTCTTTTAAGGCTAGGTGTGTTTCTTGCAGAAAGCAAATAGATGGCTTATGTTTTGTTTTGTTTTTTATTTTTTTGCAGTCTTTAGCCAAAGCCAGGTTTGAACCCACCACCTGTGGTATATGGGGCCAGCGCCCTACTCCCTGAGCCACAGGCACTGCCCTGGCATGTGTTTTTTTAATCCAATCAGCCAATCTATGCCTCTTCAGTGGGGAATTTAAGCCATTAACATTTGAGATAATTGATAAGTGGTAGCGTTCTATTCATCTTATTTTGTGAAAGTCCATTGCTTAGTTTTATCTTCTGCATCTTTGTGGAAGCTAGGTTCTGTCCTTTAATTTCAGGGTGTTTACTTTGCTGGTGGTCCATTGTGATGATCAGTGTGTAGAACAGGCTGAAGTATTTCCTGTAGAGCTGGTCTTGTTTTGGCAAATTTCTTCAATGTTTGCATATCAGGAAAATATATGATTTCTCTGTCAATTTTAAAGCTTAGCTTAGCAGGATATATTAGTCTGGGCTGGAAATTGTTCTGTTTAAGTAGATTAAAGGTAGATGAAAATAGTCTTCTGGCTTGAAAGGTTTCATTAGAGAAGTCTGCAGTCACCCTAATCCATTTGCCCCTTCAGGTCAATTGGCACTTACTCCTGGCAGCTTGCAAAATATTTACTTTTTGTCTTGACTTTGGACAAGTTCATCACCATGTGTCTTGGCGAAGCTCTGTTTGAGTTGAGGAGACCTGGGATCTGATATCCCTCTGAAAGAAGTGTGTCAGAATCTTAGGTGATATTTGGGAAATTTTCATTTATAATATTCACTAATATGGCTTCCATTTCTCTGGGGCATTCTTCTTCCCCTTCTGGGATACCTATAACTCACATCTTTGAATGCTTCATAAAGTCCTGTAATTCTGTCAGTGAACATTGTGCTTTCTCTTCTTTTCTGCCTCTTTAACTACCTGAGTTACCTCTCAAGAGCTTTATCTTCTACCTCTGAGATTCTTTTTTCTGCATGGTCTAATCCATTGTTGATACTTTGTATTGCCTCTTTAAGTTCCCTAATTGACTGCTTCAATTCCTTCAGCTCTGCTACATCCTTTCTATATTCTTCATATCATTCATCTCTTATTTGACTCTGTTTTTGGATTTCCTTTTGGTTAATTTCCACATTCTCAGCAATTTCCTTCATTGTTTTTTAGTTATTTTCCACTTTCTCAGCAATTTCCTTTATTGTTTTCATCATCCGTATTTTAAATTCCTCTTCTGACATTTATAACATTTCTTTATTGATGGAATCCTCTGCAGTAGCTACCTCATGGTCCCTTGGGGGGTTGCTCTGGACTGGTTTTTCATGTTGCCAAGATATTTCTGCTGATTCTTCCTCATGGGTGTTTTCTTTTATCTGTTTCCTTGCCCTAATTTTCCTTTCACTTCCTCTCGCTCTTTAAGTTACCATGACTCTGGCCTAAGGTTTCAACGAGTCCTTTTGGTACAGGACCAAAAGGATGAGAAGATTGAACAGCAAGAAGGGAAAAAAGATTTTAAAAAAAGAAAAAAGAGAAAGGAGAGAGGGTGAGTAAAAGGAAGTATTGACAAAAGAAGAGAGGCACAGAAAGAGGGGGACAGAGGGGTAATAAAGGTATACAATAGGGCACTTTGACCCAACCTTAAAAACTCTCAACCTCTGGGGGTTCTGGGTTGGGTGATTCCTTTGAGGTCAGCAGCTTTTTGCAAGCCTGTTCAGACACAGTACCCCACCTCCACGAAATAGAAAGGAAAGACAAAAAAACCATAAATCAAACCAAAACAAACAGAAAACCTTATGGGATAAAATTGGGGGAAAATTGAATAATAGGGGCAGAAACACTAGCAAAACTGAAGTTATTATTATCATTTTTATTTTTTATTTTTTGTAGAGACAGAGTTTCACTTTATCGCCCTTGGTAGAGTGCCATGGCATCACAGCTCACAGCAACCTCCAACTCCTGGGCTTAGGCAATTCTCTTGCCTTAGCCTCCCAAGTAGCTGGGACTACAGGCGCCCGCCACAACACCCAGCTACTTTTTTGTTGCAGTTTGGCCAGGGCCAGGTTTGAACCTGCCACCCTTGGTATATTGGGCCAGCGCCCTACCCACTGAGCCACAGGCACCACCCTGAAGTTCTTATTATTAAAGAAGGCAACAATGGAAAATTATATTTAAACTAGAAAAATGAAGAAAGAAAAGAAAAAAAAGAAAGAAAAATCTAGAGGGAAAATGTTGAAATTAAAAAATATAATAATATCCCAAACCAAAAGCAAAGCAGTATATTTATTTTGCTGAATACTGTCTAGGCCACAGGTGATCTTCTGGGGTATGACATGTTAATCACAATGCTGATACAGCTGTATGAGATGGAGACTGGAGGCCTCTGTCGATTTCTCAAACCCCACAGGGTTGAGAGCCTAAATCTCTCCTCAACCCGCTTAAAAGACACTTTAAACCATTAACCCTGGCTAAGCAGAAGCCTTCCCAGGAAAGCACTTGTTGCTGGAATGTCTCCTAAAGTGGCTGCCTGCTTATCCAGTGTGCCAAAATTGGTCTCACTCTATGCCCCTGAGGGCCGAGGCTGCAAGGCAGACCTGCTACTGTCAAACACTAAAATCTCCACTCTTCCCCAGAGTGTCAGTCCCAGCGTTTGTCATTGCTCAGTCACTAGATCACTTGCCCAACGTCTCCCAGGTCAAGCCTCGTTCTGCAACCCTGAGGGGCAGTCCTCCCACAATGGCTGCGCACCGGGCCCACAGTGTAACAATATTAGCTCTGTTCAGGCTCAGCAGCTCAGTCCTGGGCCCTAGACAACACTTAAAGTCACCCATACTCTCATTCAAGTTCTCCCAAGGTAGTTCAACCAAGTCGAAAGAAACAAACTCTCATTCAAGTTCTCCCAAGGTAGTGCCCAAGTCGAAAGAAACAAAACAGTCCACAGGGAACACCTTCCCTGTTTGCAATCTCACTACTGTCGTAGTTACAGCTGCGGCAGCCATGGCGCAGACAAATGAATGCAAGCACTGGCCACTTCTCCGCTGATTTTGTCCTCCTCCTGGGGTCCAGAAGTCTCTCGTTGTCTCCCTGTGTCCCAAAAGGAATGTTTCTGGGAGGGCCACAAGCCAGAGATGCCTAGAGTCTTCTTTCCCCAATCTCACCGTGCCTGGCTGCAAAAAAGCTGTTACTCAGCCGCCATCTTGCTCCCTCCCCTCAAAATTTGATGTATTTATTAAGTTTTCCTATGACCTTTAAAAAATTTACCTCCTATTCACCCTTTTTGTTCCTCTTAAATCCTCCCTGAAGATTCAAGCCCTCATTTATTACCACTTTCTTTAGCCTGAGAAACTTATTCTAGTGTCCTTTATAATACAAATGCAGGGGACACGAATCCTTTCAGGGCTTTTCCCTGGCTGAAGATGTCTTTATTTCATCTTCTTTTGGCAGGATATTTTTACAGAGTATAAAATTCTAGATTGACAGTTGCTTATTTCCACAATTTTAAGATCACCATTATTATCTTCTGGCATCCATTTTCTTTGGAGAAGTCAATAATTATTCTTATATCCTTACTTTTGTTTCCCTGAACCTTGTGTGTGTGTTTGCCAGTTGAAGGGGGAGCAGGAGGCTGCTTTCCAGGTTTCCTTCATTCCTTCTTGGAGTTTTCAACTTTTTACTTACAATACATATGAGTATGGGTGGTTTTCTTTTATTTATCTTACTTTAGTTTCACTGACTTTCTTGGATCTATGGTTGATGCCTTTCATTAATTTTGGAATATTTTCATCCATCATCTCTTCAAATTATTTATTCTGCTCTATTCCTCTTCCTTTCCTTCTGAGACTCTCTCTCATTACACATACACTGACATTTTCCTGCAGCTTCAGATGTTCTTCTTTTCTTTTTTATTCTTTAGTTTTCTCTTGAAGCTTCAGTTTGGGCAATTTATATTGACCTGTCTTCAAGTTCTCTAACTTTCTACTGTGTCCAATCTGCTATTAATAATTTTTTATTTTTGATGTTGCATTTTTTGTTCAAGATTTTTTTTTCTAATTTCTATTTCTGTTAAATTCCTTACCCATTTAGTACCCATCCTTTAGTATTTTTACAACAGTTTTAAAGTTAAAGCCTACCAATTCTAATATTTTGGTCATGTGCAAGTCTCCTACTGACTGCTTCATTTCTCTTGATTATAGGTCACACTTTCCTGTTTATTTGTCTATTTGATTGTTTCCTAGTCACTGCTTATAAGGTACAGTAGAGATTAATGGAAAAACTGCTTATCACCAGAAAAACACAGGTCCCGATCGTTAGTTGTAGTTAGTTGTTGAGTCTGGACTTTGCTGCAGCTAATTAGATTCAATTCTCTGCTGTTTAATAAATAATTTGAAAGACAGATCAGGATTCTCTCAGCAGGACTTTGGTACTGAGTAGTGACACATCCTAGAGATCTTTTCAGGTCTCATGAGAAAACTCTGGATTTGTTTGTTTGTTTTTTTTTTTTTTTGAAACAGAGTCTCATTATGTTGCCCTTGGTAGAGTGCCATGGCGTCACATCTCACAGCAACTTCAAAACTCTTGGGCTTAAGTGATTCTCTTGCCTCAGCCTCCTAAGTAGCTGGCACTACAGACACCTGCCACAACGCCTGGCTATTTTTTGTTGGAGTTGTCATTGTTGTTTAGCTGACCCGGGCTGGCTTTGAACCCGCCTATCTCGATGTTTGTGGTTGGCACCCTAACCACTGAAGTATGGGTGCCAAGCTGAGAAAGCTCTGTCTTATTAAAGCTCAGCTATAAGCCTTTTGGACAAGAGAAGGGGGGACTTCCTTGCTCTCTATTACCACCCCTAGCTTACTGTACCTCTCTCCTTTTCCTGCCCTTTCCAGCCTTCAAAATACTTCTAAGGTACACTTAGTAAGGTCATTATGTACCTCAGACTCTCAAAATGATCTTGGGGAAATCACTAAATGCAATACTTCAACATTCTTTTTTTATAAAAATAAAAGGGATAGACAAGATGAATCTTAATGTCCCTTCCTGTTCTCATATTTAATTATCTATATTTCTTATGATCTATGAGTACTTTTTATTCAATATCATTTTGTTAATGTGTTATTAACGACCATAATCTATTAAGCAATACATATATAAGAGAAAACATTAAGGCAATAAAAGTGCTACTTGGAATCTGTGAATTTTTTTTAAATTTGTAAAACATCACATTCACACATCTTTAAAGTCAGCACTGCCCAGAAAATATTCATAATGGAAATAAACACTAAGGTATTTTAACTTGAAAATGGAGAATAACTCAAGTTTAGGTGAAAACACTTACCCATCTTCAGTTTCTTTAAGTAAGCGACTAGCAATTCGGATTAGCATGCAGTAAGCAAACTGTGATTTGAGACCAGATTTAGTAAATTTATTCAACATCTTGGAAACAGCAAGGCGATCATTCTTTCTAAGGTGATATAGGACCCCCAATGCATGGTACTAAAGAACAAGAAAAGGAATGGATCAGACAGATTAGAAAGAAGACAGAATACACAAAAACAGAATCACACAGAATTACATTCAATATAAAAAGATACCCAAGTCAAATGTCCTCAAAGAGAATACCTTTTCACATTTAACTAATTTACCCCTAGAAGTTGGAGATTCAGACTGGACAAGTAAGAAGAATGTGACATAGAATCTGAAGATCCCCAGCAGGTTCATTATTGATTCACGTATCCTCAGTACAAAGGATCGTAGGTTACAGCTCTCTTTTTGTGGCTTTAAATCATCTGTGGCCACCTTAGTAGTTAAAGGATTTATCTCCTGAAGTAGCCTAGAGGAGGGCCTTTATCATGACATTTTGTATAAAAACACAACTATCAGAGTTAGGAGAGTGAGAATGTCTCCCTAGAGAAGAAAATTACTACTCAGCTGCCTCATAACTGAACATGCTAACATGAGAGTTGTAAATAAGGAAAGGGCATAAATACATACCCGCTCAAATAAAATGGGGTACTTTATATAAAATAGCCAGTTAAGAATTTAAGCCTGTTCTTCTTCATAAAGAATAGCCTAATAAATACCAAAAAGAAATCTTTTTTGACAAAACGGTTTCAAAGTTCCACAAAATAAAAAGTATCTTTATTTTTGTAATATTTATAATCAAGGCTTGAGAAACTTGGAATTAGACATCTTTAGCATAAATTATTTTTCAAATAAAAGACTGCAATACCTTGTGGAAGACTTTTAGAATGAGTATCTCAAACTACTACTGAATTATAAATCTTCTCTGAATAGTCTAAGTCTATAGGAGGTCATCTAGCTTCTACTAAACAGTAATCACAATTAGTGAGATTATTACTTGAATATCTGCTCTAGAAGGCTGTTTAATATGCCAAAGAATCTGATTTAGTTAATGCTTATCTGGGGAATTAATTTACTGTCCCTGAAACACTACCTTAAAGACAGCTGATCCTGAGACATAAACTAATGTGATTTAACAACAGTACCTGGACCATAATATTATCACTTGATGCAGCTTCTTGAGCTTCATTGATCCAGCGCTTAACCACATCATAGCTTATCTTCATCATGTGCTAAATACAGGGAAAAAAAATGAGAATGGATAATGCATAGTCAGTGCAAGTTTAAAAACATGATTTAGTTTTCTAGAAAATCACTGACACACATTTCCCCAAAGAAAGAAAAGTCTGTAGCTTCATAGTTTATTTCAAATCTCTACTCCTGCTGCAACTAATAAACCAGAAGCATTTTCTCAAATACCACTTTGCAAAGGTGAATGTATGTTTGTGAGCTCAGAGAGGTACATAAAAGGAAGTAATTAAAGGGGAAACAAAGGAAGGGAACAAATATTCGATAGAATGGTGCTTTAATAATGCTAATATTGTTAAGTTGCGGCTCAGCGCCCACAGGACAGTGGTTACGGTGCCAACCACATAGTGGCTGGTGCCAGCCATCAAGGCTGGCGGGTCCAAACCCAGCCTGGGCCAGATAAACAAACAACAATGATAACTGCAACAAAAAAAATAGCCAGGCATTGTGGCAGGCGCCTGTAGTCTCACCTACTTGGGAGGCTGAGGCAAGAGAATCACTTAAGCCCAAGAGTTTGAGGTTGCTGTGAGCTGTGATGCCACAGCACTTTACCAAGGGCAACATAGTGAGACTCTGTCTCAAATGAATGAATGAATAAATAAATAAATAAATAAATAAATAAATAAATGTCTTTCCTTTAAAAAAAATATATATATATAGTGTTAATTTTTACTCTCAGGAAACACCCCCGGAAGAAAGAAGCAGAATACTAGCATAACCCCTGCTGTAAACTCAACCAATTATATTCAAGAATCAGGACTCTTGTGATTCAGATTCCCTAATGCATTCACACAGTAGTAACTGATTTTAATCAAATGTCATGAATAAAGGTTTTAATGAATAAATTTTGTTTGATTAAAAAAAAAAGCTATTAACTTGTGGGAGAAAATTAAGAAGTGGGAAAGGAGACTGGATTGAAGGACACATGCAGACTTAGGTACCAAGGAAAGCACAGGACAAAGAGACAAGAGGCAGAAGTGCAGGTTATAAAGGAAGATTTTAAATTAAAGAGAACCACCCTCAGTTTCCTACCTGTCCCCTACCTTAACCTTAGCCCCACCTTTATTATATGTACAATATAATTTTGGATCCCCAAAACCTTTTAAACATGAAAATGTTACGTTTTTAAGTGCCCATTTTATTTGCTCAATGCTACTCTAGATAAAGCACACTTGGATAAAATAATAGAAATAGATACATATTTTTAACTTTTATTTGCAAGAGAATCACAGTGATATTTTGTTTCTGAGACTAGAAACTGTACCATGCATAAGAACTGGGCACTTACTAAGGATGATACCAGTGCAGAACTGGATACACTGGAGACTTTATCCACAATGGCTTGTTTCATGTATCTTTCAATTGCTTGCAACATTGTTCCCTAATAACATTCAAAAAGAAAAAGCTGTTGATGCAAAACATTTTCTTACAAAACAACTACTTTCAAAATAATTTACAAAAACCAGTCACATATTTTTTTCTGTACAAATATTTAGAATGCATTAAAAGAATTACCATATAGTATAGTAATAATATCCCAGAGGGCAGAAATCAAACAATCTAGTGGAAGCTTCAAGAAAGAACATTTAAGATTATACATAAGGATAACTGTTCAACAATAAAATAAACTGTCTGAAGTAGAGAATCCCAGTTTGAAAAAAATATAAGAGGCTGAACCTATCAGGGAAGTTATAACAACTGCAACCAAAAATTAGCCAGGCGTTGTGGTGGGCACCTATAGTCCCAGCTACTTGGGAAACTCTGAAGCAAGAGATTTGCTTAAGCCCAAGAGTTGGAGGTTGCTGTGAGCTGTGATGCCATAGCACTCTACCCAGGGCAACAGCTTGAGACTGTCTCAAAAAAAAACAAGATATTTCCATATGGGATGGAGGCTGCTTTTGAAGTCCTAAAGGTAACTCTATATGAAAGGACTATATGTGGATCCTGAAGAGTCCTATAAATCAAAGATAATCACTGATTATCTTTGATTCATAAAAAATTAAACATGCAATATACTACTATAGTGAGCACTCAATATGAAATCCTTTGGAAGTAGAGTTCATTTCAATTTTAACTGGGAAAAAGGTTAGCTCTGGCAAGGTTGTGACAGATAAACATGAGCAAAACAGACTGAGGTCAATATTCAGACGAAAAGAGAATTTTATTGCTAGCACTGGCATGGTTAAGTCTTATGCTACCAATTTAATGCTAAAAACAAAAATGACAACAAATCAGCAAAGCAGCAAAAAATATTAAGCCATTTCTGGTACGCCTTCTAGAACCTTGATTTTCTAGATTTGCAGTTTGACTCTGTTCAACTTTTAAAACTTGAGAAACATGCAAAAACACACATAGAATATACCCAAGCACGGATATATAGCTATTATTATTGGTGTTGTTATTATTATTATTTTAGAGATAGGGTCTTGCTATGTTGCCCAGTCTGTACTTAACTCCTGGGCTCCTGAGTAGTGGGGACTATAGACATGTGCCACCCTGCCATGCCTGTTATTCAGTTTGCTTAGAAATACCTGCCCTGCCCTTCATTTCAACCTTTCCTACTCAGTTTCCAGAAAGGGACAGTCTAACATACTATATGACCTCAGCCTTCCAGATACAATGGATTGGATCAAAGTTAAACACCTGACTTGGACTCATTTGAATATAAACTACTGGCGTACGAGTGGCTAATCAGATTCTTCTAGATATTTGAAAGAGGGGGCCTGAATTTGGCAAATAATGAATCACCACAGCAATTACCTTAGAAATCTTGCTGCTGAGTTCCTTAGAATGGCCCTATTTTTTGTTCTGATGTCTGGCTGTAAACTTTACCTGAAATTCTGAGAGATCTGTGTCCTATAATAAAGCTAATTTCTTAAATTATTATTGAATAAACTTGAATGGGTTTTTACTTCTTGCAAGTAATGTTCCCTGACTATAACACAGTCATGAGAGCAAATACCCAGACAACAAGGACTGAAAGGGAAAAAATAGGGGGAGGGGGTGCAGGGGGAAGGTCTGCAACCACAAAAGTCTCTCTGGTGATCATGTTTCTCTTATACTGAAGATTTCTGAAATCAGACTAGGGAATCCTACTAAATCTATACAGCCACCTGCAGATAAACATAGTCTTCCTTTTGATAACTCAGTAAAACAGAAAGAACTTACATCAGTGATTCTGCAGAGAGCCCTGATGGCTGGGCCTCGGTACACATCTTCCTTTCCAGTCATATCCTTAGTCAGACTAAGAAAAATCAAATTAGTTTAGATGAAATCAATTAAAACCTTCTTTCTTATGGAGTCCACCCATACTAGTCCAAAAGCTAATTTCCAATTGTCTTCATAATTTTCTAAATGCAGCTACTGATTCAACAAATATTTACAGAGCATATTCTTTGTATAAATGCCTGAACTAGAGTAGAAGACCATCCTAAATCTTAAGAATACAGTGAATGATACACAAAACAAAGTCCTTTGGCCTTTAGGGAACTTACATCTTAGTAGGATACAGAAAATAATCACCTTTCTAAAACCCCACAATTTAGATACTGGTAATTGGCATAAAAAATAAAACGAGGTCTTAATAGTGTCTGGGAACTTGAAAATAAAAATAAAAATAAAACAAGACAATGGTATAGAGAGCCCTAGGCTGGTATCTCCCCAAATCCTAAGGCCCATTAGATTAGACACAACTTTCATAAGAAATTAACAAAAAATTATTAACTCATTAGGTATCTCTCTTTTTCAGGAATAGCTTTCTAAAATGATAATCAAAAATAGCTTCACATCTTTCTGCTGAGCTTCAAAAACAGGCAGAGGAGTGTGGACTGGGCAACAGAATTTCATACTTTAAGGAAATTGTTAACCTTTTCGTCTCCTTTCTCTTACTCTCCATGCACTTATAGTACCCACAAACTATCAATTTCTCCCCTTTCATAATTCCTCTCACATAATTCCAAGTGGTCTGCAACCCTGACTCACTCTCTTAGGACAGCAAGAGGAAAAAGTTGTAAATAAATTTTACAATTACAAAAGCAATTCATTCATATACCTTTCAAAATATTCAGTAATAAATTCAGATATACATCATTAATGACTGCTAAAATTACTGTGTTAAAACAATGTTGGGGGAGGGTAGCACCTGTGGCTCAAAAGAGTAGGGCACCAGGCCCATATGCCGGAAGTGGTGGGTTCAAACCCAGCCCCAGCCAAAAAAAAAAAACAATGTTGGGGGAATGTTGGGGAAACAGATAATCTCCAACAGTCTCCCAGTAAAACATTCAGTTAATTTTAGTGAAAGAAGTATGGCAGGAGTCCATATTGTTGTTGTTGTTTCCCCAGATGGTAAAGCCATTATCCTAACTTAATGATTCTTTTTTATTTTTGCATTGATTAAAACTGTCTTTTTCTATGACCAGATTTTTGTAATGAATGGAAATGTTACCTTTTATATACTAAATTTATATATGAATTTGAATCTTTTCTGTACTTTCTGTTATCCTATTATCCCATTTTTAACCCTTTCAGTACAAATTCATTTTATTACTGTATCATTATACATTTTGTTTTATCTAGAGACCAGGTTCCTCCTCAAGAATTTTTATCAAAATGTTGCCACAGACATAGACTATTTCAGATGAGATTTAGAAATGTGTCAATATCCTATTAACATTTTGTTTGGAAGTGCCCTGCATTTATACATAGGCTAACAAAGGTTAACATTCTTTGATGCCCATCAATAGTTTTTTTCTTCAGATGGGTGCTATACATTTCTTAAGTTTGCTTTTCAGTATTTCATCATTTTTATATGCCATTAGAAACTGAACCTTTTCTTTCATTATATATTCAGGCACAGTGTTTAAATATAGGAAAAACTGTTCATTTAATATCAAAATCCCTATAAAAAGGGGATCAGTATTATCCCTTTTTTATAGATGAGGACACCAAGCACAGAATAGTTAATAACTTATCTAAAAAGTAACAGGGACAGATTTAAATATATAAAAACTGGTGTATTATATAAGTGCAATCATACTAAATTTTGTCACTTCTTTTCCAATATTATATTCTTATTTCTTTCTACCTGCAATTAGCTAATACTTGTAAAACAGTGGTAAGTTTGGGCACTTTATCTTGTTGCTGATTTAATGGGAATGCTTCCCATTAACTATAATGCTAGTTTTGAGTTTAAGATATACTGTTCTTTTGTGTCAAAGAATTATGCACACCTTCCTGCTTCTCAAAAGTTTTTTAAAATAACAAGTATTAAATTCTGACAAATACTTTTTGGACATTTAAAAATAATCATGTGGTTTTTCCCTTTAACCTACTAATATAAGAAAAGTACATGAGAAGAATTCCTCATAGGAAATAATTCATGAGATCAGCCACCTTCATGATGATGAATTTTGTTTGCTAAAATTTTATTTAAGATTTTTCTATCAGAAATAAATAATACGGTTCTGCAGTTTTCTGACCAGCACTATTTTTATAAATAAAAAGTTTAAGAAGACTCAATTGTGTACTCAGGCTTTTTATTTTTTCTGGGGTCAGTTTTGATAATTTGTATTTTCACAGAAAAACACTTACTACAAAATATTCACACAATAATTGTTTGAATTTTCTCCATATTTATTATTATTTCTCCTCTGTTCCAATTTTGTGAAACATTTTTTTCTGAATCAGATTTACTTACTTTATTTTAGCTTTGTTTAAAAAATACTTACAGATGATCAAAATTACTGTTTTTCCATATTATTTTCTATTAATTTATGCTTTACTTTTATTACTCTTTCCCTTGTGTTTTCCTTGGGTTTATTTTATAATTTTTTACAACTCCATAAGCAGTACACCTAATTCATTTGTTTTTATTATATTATCACTATAGCAGATGCTGTGTGTTAGAACACTGAAAATACAGTCTAACTATCCCCTTTCTGTTTGTTTTTCTTTTCTGGCTGGAAAATTAAGACTCAAACTTCCTATACTCTCTATGGCTAGGATACAGATATATAACCTAAGCTTTCCTAAGCAGACATAACCAAGTGTAACTTTAATACAGACATAGGCTGTATGTAGGGAAATAAGCTTTTAAGACAGAAACAGTTGCTTTTTCTGGCATGGCTATTGTGGAACTTTGGGCAGGTGATCGTAGCAAGACTATATTGCTTAAAAAAGTTCTGTACTGTGGGCAATTTCCCCTGATGCACTCTTTCTGGTTCTCTAAAACACAAGCTTGGTTCTCTGGACTTCCAAGACAATCTGTGAACTACATTTAAAACTGCCACAATTGAGAACCCTGAATAATGCACTCAGTAACTTAAGTGCTAATGGCTATTAATTTTCCTCTAAGCATAGCTTTAGTTGAAATCACAGGTTTTAATCATTAGATTTAAAAAATACTCTGTGATTTCAATTTTCAATTATATATTGCCTCAAAAGGTGAGATTTTATTTTTCCATTTTGATATAGCTAGGTATTTGTTTCCTTTTCTAATCTGAAAAGAACAAATAATATAATACCTACATATATCAGATAAAGTTTGACTGCATTGTAATGAAAGAATATACTCTCTATTATATATACACTTACTGGAATTAAGGGGTTTTCAGGGGCTGAATATTGAATACTTTATGTTTCATGAACACTTGTAAAGGTGACTTTTCTATTATAAAGGTATAGTTTTCTTAAATATTAATTAATCTTTATAAAGTATATTATTTGTATGCTTTATATGCTAAGATTTTTCCTTCTTTTTATAACATGGACTGATACTTCTTTGTTTCTATAAGCATTTTTTGATTTTTGGTTTATGTACTTTGATGCTGCATTAACAAACAGTAATTTGTGACAGTTACTCCCTATTTTGGATACTGATAAAGTACTCTTTTCTGTATCATTCAAAACTTTTTGCAGGCTCGGCACCCATAGCACAGTGGTTACGGCATCGGCCACATAACCACTGGCAGGTCCAAACCCAGCCCGGGTCAGCTAAAAACCAATGACAACTCCAACAAAAAATAGCTGGGCATTGTAGCAGGTGCCTGTAGTCCCAGCTACTTGGGAGGCTCAGGCAAGTAAATAACTTAAGCCCAAGAGTTTGAGATTGCTGTGAGCTGTGATGCCACAGCACTCTACTGAGGGTGACATAGTGAGACTCTGTCTCAAAAAAAAAAACAACTTTTTGTATAGAATTTAATTTTTTGATATTAATACCATGACCCAAGCTTCCTTTCAGTAGTGTTTGCCTTTTATATTTTCACCCATTCTTGTTTTCAATTATTATGGGTACATAAAAGTTTATGTACCTTATAATCTTTATAGATTATAAAGATTATGTGATTTATAGATTATGTGATGTTTTGATACAGGCATACAGTATGAATCAGCATAATTAGAGTATCCATCACCTCAGGCATTTATCATTTCTTTGTGTTAGAAACATTCCAATTCCACCCTTTTAGACATTTTAAGGTATAGCCTAACTTACTGTTCATTACAGTCACTTAGTTGTACTATTTCACTCTATCTAACTATATTTTTGCACTTATTACAGTACGTAGTCAGTTAGGGATGAACAGGGAGGAGGGAATGGAAAAGTTAGTCAGCCAGCTGTAACAAACGGACCTGAGAAGAAAGGAGCCATTAATTTCCTAGCATTGCACAGATACAAAGTGACCCTTCCCTCATTATATCACTATTATAATAAAGTAACATTGTTGGAGATTCCCCCCACCTTGGGAAAAACAGGGGAACTACGAGTAAGAACTGAAGTTGGATGGAATGAACACTTCCACCGACCACCCTTCTTTGATTTCAATAAATAAAAACAGCAAATGCTTGGGGTTTGGGGTAGCTGTTCCTTTCAAGCCTGCCTGCTCCTTTTCTTCAGAGCATATTTTTGCTTCTGCATAGCCTTTTCTATAACTTTCTGCTTATATCCAATAAATTTGCCGCAATCACTCAATTGTGTGTGTATCCTGAAATTCCTTTACGCAATGTTAGTAAGAACTTTTATACCAGTGACACACTCATTAACCATTCCCACTTTGTCTCCATCCTCTTTACACCTTGCTATCCTTCCCAGCCTTTGGTAACCATCATTCTACTTTCTGTCTCCATGAGATCAATTACTTTTGATATTTAGCTACCACATATGAATGACAATGTTCAAGAATTGTTTTTCTGTGCTTGGCTTATTGTTCTAAACATAATCTTCTCTAGTTCTATCCATGTTGTTGCAAATGGCAGGATTTCTCATTTTTGTGGCTATATAATATTCCATTGTGTATATATATACCACAATTTCTTTATCTGTTTATCCAATGATAGATACTTAGGTTGATTCCAAATCTTGGCTATTGTGTATAGTGCTTCAATAAACATGCGAGTGCAGACACCTTTTTCATATACTGGATTCCTCTCCTTTGGATGATAGATACTCAGCCATAGCATTGCTGGGTCACATGATAGTTCTATTTTTGAGGCACCTATATACCACTCTCCATGGTGGTTGCACTAATTTAACTTTCTGCTAACAATGTTCAAGGGTTCTCCTTTCTCTACAATCTCACTAGCCATTATCACTGCCTTTTATTTTAACCAGGGTAAGATAATATCTCTTTGTAGTTTTGATTTGCATTTCTCTGATGACTAATGATGTTGAGCATTTTTTCACATACCTGTTGGCTGTATATGTCTTCTTTGGAGAAATGTCTATTCAGACGCCTTTAATTGGATTATTAGATTTTTTTTTTCTATTGAGTTGTTGGAGCTCCTTATCTATATGTATATCTAGATATTAATACTTTGTTATGTGGATAGTTTGCAAATATCTTCTCCCATTCTGTAGACTGCCTCTTTACTTGGTTGATTATTTCCTTTTATGTGCAGAAGCTTTTCAGTTTGACACTAGTCCATTTTATTGAATTTTGCTCTGGTTTCCTGTGCTTTTAGGATATTATTCAGGAAGTTCTTGCCTACACCAGTGTCTTAAAGAATTTTCCCAATGTTTTCTTCTAATAGTTTCACAGTTTGAAGTCTTAAATTTAAGTTTTTAATCCACTTTGATTTGCTTTTTTGTACATGGTAAGAGACAAGGATCTAGTTTCGTTCTTCTGCACATGAATGTCCAGTTTTCTCAGCACCATTTATTGAAGAGACTGTTATTTCCCCCTTATATGTTCTTGGCACTTTTGTTAAAGGTAAGTTCACTACAGATGTGTGGCTTTATTTCTGAGTTCTCTATTCTGTTCCACTAGTCTACGTGTCTGTTTTTATGCCAATATCATGCTGTTTTAGTTACAATCCCTGTGTAGTATAATCTGAAGTCAGATAATTTGACTCCTCCAGATTTTTTTTCTTTTTTCTTTTTTTTTGTTTTTTTTTTGAGACAGAGCCTCAAGCTGTCACCCTGGATAGAGTGCTGTGGCATCACAGCTCACAGCAACCTCCAATTCCTGGGCTCAAGCGAGTCTCTTGCCTCCGCCTCCCAAGTAGCTGGGACTACAGGC
>CAUYRH010148284.1:0-10379 GCA_963574655.1 Perodicticus potto | reverse complement strand
CTCACCCCCACCGTGTCAATAATTGTCACTAATTGTCCTCATATCAAACTTGAGTACATGGGATTCATGCTTCTCCATTCTTGTGATGCTTTACTAAGAATACATCTTTAGTAACCCTTGGTGCCTCATCCCTTATTTAAGCACAGCACACTTTCACCCTGCCCTGAAATCAGACAGGAACACCCTCGTTGATCCTGTAACCTCCTCTACTTTAGATCCTATTTCTTTCCTTTTTATTGCCAAATTTCTATACCAAGTGGCCATCAGTGGTGCGGATGTTACTCAGATAATTATACCGCCATTGCTTTTGTGTCCTCAGCACCACTCCCACACGTGGGTGCATCCACCTGCATTCAACTCAAGAAGGCAGGAGAGCTGGCATAAGAAGCTGACCCTCCCCTACAGGCAGAAAGCCTCAGGGGGCCTTACATAGTAGCCAGAACAATAGTGGCTCCAAATAAAATGCTAATAACAATTACTTAGGAACACAAGGTACTTGGCAGCTTAATCATAGTTATTCAAAACAATCAGGACCCTCATGGCCTTCAGGTGAGAAAGCCTAACTGAACTCCTCTTCCCCGCATTGCTGCTCTGCATTACTGTGGGGCTCCAGTTCCTTGCCAGATGTAGCTGAAGCTTACTGGAGTGAGGGATGTGTGTCACTTCTCTCGAGATGGTTATGCCCCGTTGTTACTTAAACCCACCATCCTGACACCCTTGCCAGGTGTGGACACAACCCCCTTCCTTATTTCTCATGACCCTGATAGAACAAGTACATTGCAAAGAATTATCACAGAAGAAAAATTAAATATGACATCAGTCCCAAATCTGATGCTACAAACTCTAAAGTTCACAGGCTGTGCCCTTTTGTGGAGGGCAGGGATAGAAAGGGAAATGGGACTCCAGGGCATCCAATATTGACCGGCTGCCTCCTTAGCCCTAGGCCAGCCACTGATTTGCAGAGGGTCAACTTTAATCAGGTTAAAGACCCTTCCATCATGTCCTCTCTCTTCCAAGTTCCAATGCCCCATATTTAGTGCCGTGCAAAGGAAGCTAAACTTCTAAAAGTCTCATACGGTCTTGGCCCCCAAGGAAGACCATGCTTTTACCTTAATAAAATAGCTTAATTCAATGGTCGGCAGCCCTGGCTACACATTAGAGTCACCTGGGGAGCTTTTAACAAATTCCAGTGATTGAGCTGCACCTGTGGAGATTCTGATTCACATGTCTTGAACTGGAGATATTTTTAGAGTTCCCCAGGTAGTTTAATGTGCAGCCGGACCAAAGAACTCACAGCTTTTTTGCTCATCATTTCACCTTCTCAATTCCGGCATAAGAGTGTGTGTTCTTTTGCATAACTAAAAACCTCACCACTCCTTTCTCTCACTAGAAGTGGAGCCCAATTTATGACCTTTAAGAAAACAAATTACAAGCAGCAGCTTTGAGATTATTCATTTCCATTAAAGGTTGCAAAAACCCCAAATCAAATTGCTCTCAGGCTGGCCTCAAGACAAAGTATTTGAGAGTTTTTTCTACTTGGGGGGGACCTTTTTCTAACCAATGGGAAGGCCAGTCCCTATACGGGCAACTTGAGTCTCATCTCTTTTTTCTAGAACAAACATAGGGAGTTTTGTTGTTTGGGTTTTTTTGGTGGAGGAAGGGCTTTATTTCAGCTGGCAGAGCCACGGTGGACTAGAGTCCAAAAATGGCAGAGCTCCCCAACTGGCTCTGTCTTTTCCCTTTTATTTCCAGCCAAGGGTTTCTTGCCCATGGGTGCCCTTCTCATTAGTCCGTTTGAATCAAGCTGGAGAAGGTGGGCACAGGCTTCTACAGAAGGAAGCAAGTGTTAGTGTCAAGGTCTCAGGAAGTTAAGTGTTTATAAACCCGTAAAGGCTGAGTCATCATGAGGAGGACTTTGCAATAGTGCCCTCAGACTCCTGTGAGAAGACTTTTGTTCTTTTTAGACCTTATTTTTCTGGGTATCCTCTATCATTCCCCCTTTGAGATCCCATATAAGACGTTATTTTTTTATTTTATTCCTTCCTGATATGCTACAGTGAACATTGCATTCTCTTCTTTTTCATTAAAACTTCTTCCTGGGCTGGCTTGGCGCCTGTGGCTCAGCGGGCTAACGCACCAGCCACGTACACCTGAGCTGACGGGTTCGAATTCAGGCCGGGCCCGCCAAACAACAATGACGGCTGCAACCAAAAAATGCAACCAAATAATGGCCGGGCGTTGTGGCGGGCACCTGTAGTCCCAGCTACTTGGGAGGCGGAGGCAAGAGATTCCCTTGAGCCCAAGAATTGGAGGTTGCTGTGAGCTGTGATGCCACAGCACTCTACCCAGGGTGACAGCTTGAGGCTCTGTCTCAAACAAAAACAAAAACAAAAACTTCTTTCTGGGCAGCGCTTGTGGCTCAAAGGAGTAGGGCACTGGCCCCATATACTGGAGGTGGTAGGTTCAAACCCAGCCCTGGCCAAAAAAAAAAAAAACTTCCTAAGTTGATTAGAATGATGCTTAATAAGCAAAATCTCTCTCCTCATCTCTTCTTCCTCTTACTCAACTTAGTTTAGGCTCTTCCCAAGGCTTAGTAACTGGTTCTCAGCTTTGCTTTTTCTATACACTGCCTCAAGTGGTAGGTAAGTCATGACAATATCTTTAGTAATTTCATCCATCCTTAATTCCAGGTATCATGGTCAATGCTGGGAATACAACAGAGAGTTTTAATCAGCATAGCATCACCCTCAAAGGGCTTATACTCTAATGGGAAGAAACCAATTTGTTCCAGAAAAAGGCGAATATATGAATGCAAATTGACTTAAGGAATGGAACAGATTTCTTTCAGAGTATATAACAAAGGGATGTGTCTGTTTTGGGAGATGAGGGAAGCTTTGACATTTGAGCTGGGATCTGAAGGAGGAGTAAGTGAAATCAGCAGGTGCAATGGCTTTGGACCTCCCCAGTTGGTCTGTGAACTTGGAGAGAGACATTGGGTTTCAAGCTTTTGCTGTACCTATCCTTCAGTGTCAAGCTTCAGAAGCTCAGCAAGTATCTATTGATGTAAGATTTATTCCAAATAGCAAAACATCTCTGAGGAATTTGTTGTTTTTGCCCCCCCCAGCACATGTCCTCCAAATAGAGGAGCAGCTCCTCTCCCTCCAGTCGAATGATACCCTCCACCTTTTCCCTGGCCACGGAGAATGGTTCCAGGATGGGAAAGTGAACAGGCTAGGCTGAACACAGCCTTTGTCTGGGAATTTTCTATTTGGAGTTGAAGGTACAGGGAGATAGAAATTGTGACACTGGAGCTGTGGGTGGTCCTCTTCCCAGCCATTAAGAAATCTCATCTTAAGCAGGTGAGAATGAGCAAAGAGAGACCAGAATATATGACATATAGGTGTTGTAGAATCCTGAAGCACTGGGGTCCAGTTCCAATCCCAGATGACCCTGGAGTGGCCATGATTCCTGCAAGACCTGCTTGAATTTGGTGAACTTTAGGGCTTTGCTTCTGCCAATCTAAGATTAGTTAAAATTCTACCTCTGTCAACAGACAAGAGTCCTGTTTAACTAGGCTCAGCTCCTATTCATAAACAGATTTTTGAGTGGTCTAATTTGTCTTTAACTAATAGGAAAATGAGTGACTATGATTTATCATAAGTAAAATCAACAAATGATATGACACTGAAGTTATAGAGTACTAAACCTTGAGTCAATACTATCTTACGAACAACCAGTAGTGGAAACACTCAATAGTTACAGTACAGTATGACATGGATGATGGCAAAATTAAACACAAGATACAATAATCTACGCCCACATTATAATTCCAATTTCACCTTGTCATTTATAATTTATGGAGAATTAGTATTTAAATGGCATTTGTCTCTGTCCTCTCAATACTCTTAAGTGTGCAGGTAGTAAATTTATGTTAAAAGGCAGTGAAGTTTCTTTTGTTTGTTCTGTTTTGTTTTTTTTTGAGACAGAGTCTCAGTTTGTTACCCTTAGTAGAGTGCCATGATGTCATAACTCACAGCAACCTCAAACTCTAGGGCTTAAGTGATCCTCTTGCCTCAGCCTAACAAGTAGCTGGGACTTTGGCACCCGCCACAATACCCTGCTATTTTTAGAGACAGGGTCTCGCTCTTGCTCAGGTTGGTCTTCAACTCCTGAGCCCAAGGGATCTACCCACCTTAGGCTCACAGAGTGCTAGGATTACAGGCATGAGCCACCACACCTGGCCTGCAGTAAAGTTTATTTAAAAATAAAAACCTTAAAAAGCTTTTGTATTGCATGTCTATTCTGATGCTAATTTTAGTTGTCAACTTGACTGAATTAAAGGGTGCCCAGATAGCTAATAAAGCATTATTTCTGGGTATGTCTGTAAGGGTGTTGCCAAAAGAGATTGGCATGTGAATCAACAGACTTAGTGGGAAGATCTGCCTGCTCACCACCTTGGTGGTGGGCACCATCCAATCTTCTGATGACCAGATAGAAGACAGGACACCTTCTCTCCTTTCCTTGGACATTAGAACTCCATGTTCTCTGATCTTTGAACTAGGCTCTGGGACTTGCACCAGTGGCCCCTACCTGACCTTGAACTTAAAATATACCATAGGTTTGCCTGGTTCGGAGGCTTTCAGAGCTGGAATGAGCCACACTACCAGCCTCATCTTTAAGTTTGTAGATGCCTAGGATGGGATGTCTTAGCTTCTACGATCATGTAAGCCAATTCTCCTAGTAAATCCTCTGTCATATACACACGTGTGTGTATATATATATTTATTATAGACACAATAAAGTCATGCACCACTTAATGAAGATACATTTTGAGAATGTCTTGTTAGGTGATTTCAACATTGAGCAAATATCACAGTGTATTTACAGAAATCTAGATGATCTAGCTAACCATACACCTAGGATACATGGTATAGCCTATTGCTCCTAGGCTACGAACCTGTACAGCATGTTACTGTCCTGAATACTGTAGGCATTGTAACACAGTGGGAAGTATTCGTGTATCTAAAGATTTCACAACATAGAAAGTGTAAAAATATGATAGAGAAAATTTTTAAAGGGTACACCTGGATAAGGTGCCTCAATTATTATCTTATAGGACCATTGTCATATATGCAGTTCATTTTTGACTGAAACATATATGCATAACTATATATGTGTATGTGTGTGTTTATATTATCCAATTGGTCTGTTCTTTGGAGAATCCCAATACATAATACAATCATTCATAATTTTAAATTAGACAGCCAATCAGCATGACGTTTTCTTTGTTGCAAAGTAAGGAATTACTTTAGAAGAGTAAATGTATGTATACTCCCAAAATTCATATGTGGAGACATAATATCCAATGTCATAGTATTAGGAAATCCGGCCTTTGGGAGGTGATTAGGTTATGAGAGCAGAACCCTCATAAAAGGGATTAGTGCCTTACAAAAGAGACCTAGACAGATTCCTCCCAGTTAGGAGAGGCTTGATCTTGGACTCTCCAGCCTCCGGAACTGTGAGAAACAAAGTTCTGTTGTTTATAAGCCACCCAGTCTATGGTTACAGCAGCCTGAATGACAAAGACAACATTGTTCCAGCAAGATGGTAGAAGCACCTTCTTTCAAACCTTGTCCTCTACCAGGAACTGATTGGCTTTTATGCTTTCTTCCCACATTTCTTTCCCTTTAAATCAGTGATTTTGAACTGGTATGCCATGAGAGGATCTTAGGTGTGCCATGAAAAATTTTTAAAGATCATTAATTAAATTATTTTCAAAAGACGTTCAGAGCACAGTCAGTAAATTCTTTCTTTCACTCATTGTTTTTGAGCAACATAATTTAAGTTTGCCATGGAAGTTTAACTATATTTTCAAGTGAGCTGTGAGATAAAGAAGGTTGAAAAACACCGCTTCAAATCATTTCCTTGACTCCTTTGCAAGTTGTGTCAAATCCTTTCTAAAGTAGAAAGAATGAATTAGGCCCCAAAGCTCTAATTCAAGGTAAGAAGAGATTCTTCCCTTTGAGGTTCCTCTAGGGATACATTCTGTGCCAGGCAGCTCTGAGAAAGAGGAGTGCTGTGGGACTGCATTCAGTCTCCTGTAGCCTGTGCAGCCTGGGGCAAGTCACAGGCCTCTGGGAATCTCAGTTTGCTGACCAGGTTAATGGGATGATAATATTACCTTTTTACGAGACTCCATAGCACCTGTCTCATAAGGTAGTAAGTGGCTGGTGAATGCTAGCTGCGACCTTTCCGCATGACTCGGCCCAGTTCAGGGGCCTGAGCACAGTAAAGTATTTTACAACCTGAATCAGAACCACACATTTTTGCCCAAAATTATCTCATTTGTTCCTTTCTAAGTTTATTTTGGTTTTGATGATCATTTTTTGTCTGGGTAAAGGTGACTTTGAATTATATTTATTTTCCCCAATGTGTTAACAACAAGGCTCAGCAGAGTAATCAACAAGCAATATAAACAAGCTTGAAAATGTTTTCATCTACATAATAAAAGTTAAATCATTTTGACCTCTATGTCGTGGGATGCCAATCAGTGTAATTCTCCAGGGTGACTTTTAGCCTCCAGTCAGTCTACTTGAAACACATCTTCCTGATTTAATGAGGAAAATAATTATCAGATTTTTATTAACTGCTAAGGAGAGGAGATAAATAGAGACAGAGAAACAGGAAGACCTGATCCTGGTAACAGAAAGACATTGGGAATATATACACTTGAATAGAACACACGTGTACAGGTAGCAAAAAAGCAAAATAAAACATAATTCAAGTGAGCACCTGTCCAAATGAGTATTACATCATAAACAGGCAAGGAGCTTAGTCAAGGAACTTCAATTCAAGGATGGTACATTGAACTGCCTTTTAGGGGTAAGAGCCAACTTTGAGAATACAATTGATCTTTGAGCAACATGGGTTTCAATTTTTTCTTTTTCAACAAATACATGGAAAATTTTTTGGAGATTCACAACAATTTGAAAAAAAACTCATTCTGTGTAACCCAGAAATATGGAGAAAATGAGGTAAAATTAGGTAAAGTTAGGTATGGCATGAATGTATAATAGACATATGGATACTAGTATATTTTATCATGTACTACCATAAATACACACAAATCTATTATAAGAAGTTGAAATTTATCAAAGCCCATTCACAGTTACAGATCATAACATGTGTCATCCACAGGGGCTAGAAATGTAAGCAAGAGTAAAGATGCAGTGTTAAAACACAACTTCACAAATTTGATGGTAGGGCATAATGTAGTACAAGTTTTATAATAATTTCGGATCCTCCTCCTATTGCTATTGCAGTGAGCTAACGTGTTATGACTTAAAACTCATCTCCACATGAGAGGTCATCTCTCCAGTGAATTGTATATTGTAGGAAAGCGTGATCTCTCTCTGGCCTCCTGCGTTTTTCATCATGTTGAGTGCAATGCCATAAACCTTGAATCACCATGAGGCCCATACAATGTGTCACTAGTGAGGCTGGAAGTGCTCCCAAGAAGCAGAAAAGTCATGACACTACCAAAAAAACAAAACCAAAAAACAAAAAATGTTGAACTGCTTGATGAGCACCATAAATTGAGGTCTGAAGCTGTGGTTTCCCACCATGTCAAGATAAATGAATCCAGACTGTGAACCATTGTAGAAAGGAGGAAAGGAAATTCATGAAGCCACTGATGCAATTATCCCAGCAGGCATGAAAACCTTGTACCTTTTTTGAAGTATATTTTTATCCATCACTGAAAATTCAGCTTTTGTGTGGGTGCAGGATTGCTATAAGAAAGGCATGTATAGACTCTCACCCAACTCAAGAAAGAGCAAAGACATCGTAGAATAACTTAAAGTGAAAGGAAGGTGAAGGTCTAAAGTTGGAGATTTGAATGCCTGCAAAAGATGGTTTGATGATTTTAGAAAGAGTTTTGGCTTGCAAATGTCAAAACAACAGGAGAAACAGCTTCTGCCACCCAAGAAACAGCAGAACAGAGCTCCCAGATGCCACTAAGGAAATCACTGAGGAGGCAGAAGATCCTCCTGGAAAAAAAAAGCCACAAAGGAAATTCATTGTAAAGAAGAGAAATAAGCACCAGTATTTAACGCAGGAAAGGATAGGCTGATTTAACTGTTTTGTGCAAATGCAGTCAGTTTATGATGAGAACTGCCCCTATCTACAGAGATGCTAACCCCTAAGATTTGAGGGAAAAGGTAAACACCAGGTGCCAGTCTTTTGGTTGTACAACAAGAAGGCCTGGACAATGAGAACTTTTTTCTTGATTGGTTCCATCAATGCTTTGTCCTTAAAGTCAGAAAGTACTCTGCTCATCAAGGACTGCCTTTTAACATTCTTTGGATATTGGACAATACTCCTGGCTACCCAGAATCCCCTGAGATGAACACTAAAAGCATTGAAGTGGTCTACTTGTCCCCAAACACAATATCTCTAACTGAGCCTCCAGGTCAGGGGGTCGTAAGAACCTTTAAGCCTCATTACACATGGTGCTCTATGGAAAAGATTGTCAATACCATGTAAAAGAATCCCAGTAGAGAAAACATCCTGAAAGCTGGGAAGGATGACACATTGAAGATGCCATCATTGTTATGGAAAAAAGTCATCAAACCTAAAACAATACATTTCTGCTGGAGAAAACTGTGTCCAGATACTGCACAGAACTTTACAGGATTTACAACAAAGCCGATCAAGGAAGTCATGAAACAAGAGATCATGGATATGGGGAAAAAAAAGTTTCAAGATATGAATCTTGGAGAAATTCAGGAGCTAATAGACACCACCCCAGAGGAATTAACAGAACACAATTTGATGGAGGTGAGTGCTTCCAAACCAGTGCCAGGCTATGAGGAAGGACACTAGAAGCAACAGTGCCAGGACCAAATTGACATTAGACAACCTGGCAGAAGAGTTCTAATTATTCAAGACTACTTTCACCTTCTTTTACAACAAGGACCCTCCTGTGATATAGAGACCAACACCAAAGCAAATGGTGGAAAAGGATTGGCGCCACGTAAGGACATTTTTAGAGAAATGAAAAAGCAAAAAAGTCAGAAATTATGTCGTCTTTCTGTCAGGTGACACCAAGTGTGTGCCTGCCTCTCCTGCCACCCTTCCACCTACAACAGCAAGACCAACCCTCCTCCATCTACTCAACGTGAAGATGACGAGGATGAAGACTTCATGCTGATCCACTTCCGCTGAGAGAACAGTAAATATATTTTCTCTTCCTAATGGTGTCTTTAGTAACATTGTCCTGGTTCTAGCTTACTTTATGGTAACAATACATAATGTAATACACATGACATACAAAACATGTGTTGATTCACTATTTATGTTACCGGTAGGTTTCTAGTCAACAGTAGGCTATCTGTAGTTAAATTTTGGTGGAGACAAAATAGAACTTATGATCTAGTAGGAGGTTAAAGACCCCCCCAAAAGGTAAATACATATACGTCATGAGGGGGCCATTGGTCATTATGAGGAAATAAAGCCAGGTGATACAGCAGAGGAGAATTAGGGTGGGAATTGGCAGATTATATTATTTTAGAAATAATAATGAAGACCTTTTCATGAAGTCATATTTGAGCAGAGATCCAACTGGGGTCAGATGTCCTGGTCATGCAGATATCTGTAAGACTATTTCTCAGACAGCAGGAACTGAGAGTGCAAAGGCCCTGAGGCAGCAGTGGCTTGACATGGTGGAGAAACAGTAAGGAGGCCAGAGTGACTAGAGCGTGGGGGAAGGGGTGGGGGAGGAGTAACGGGGAAAGAGATGAAGTCAGAGAGGTGGGGACTTGGGGGTGCCCAGGGCCTGGAAGGATGCAGAGTGACTTTGGATCTTGTTCAGAGTGAGATGAGAAGCTAGCAGAGGGGTAAAGGCAGGAAGACCATTTGGGAGGCTTTCCCAATCATACATATGGGAGTCAATGGTGGCTTAGGTTGGAGTGATGCAACCACAAGCCAAGGAAGCCAAGGAGGATGACATCCCCCAAGATTGGGCAAAGAGGATTCTCCCTAGTGAGACCCTGCTGACCCCTCGGTTTTAGACTTCTGGCCTTCAAGACTGTGCCTGCCTCCTCTGCCACCCCCTCCACCCCCTCCACTTATCCCAACCTACAACAGCAAGACCTAACTCTATTGCTTTAAGTCACCAATTCATGGTGAGTTGTTCCAGCAGCCTTACCAAACCAATATAAAACTCTACAATGGTGACATTGAAGGAGACAATGTCTCATTGAAGGAGACATTGTCTCACAATGTCTCATTGAAGGAGACAATGTCTCACGTGACAATGGGATGGTAAATTGGAATGTAACCTCTATGGAGAGGAATTTGGCAGTATTTATCAACATCTC
>CAUYRH010148279.1:0-10751 GCA_963574655.1 Perodicticus potto | reverse complement strand
ACGCTGTCTCCCTGTGTCCCCAAGGGGAAGTTCCTGGGTAGATCCCGCCTGCCAGAGATGCCTGAAGTCCTCTTTCCCCAGTCTCACCGTGCCCAGCCGCAAGGAAGCTGTTACTCGGCTGCCATCTTGCTCCGCCCTCCTTTTGCTCATTCTTAATGGAGTTGTTTGTATTTTTCTTGCTGATGTACTTGAGTTTTTTAGATTTTCATTTTTATCAGTTTATGAGATGTAGAGCTTGCAATAATTGTCCCATTATACAGGTTGTCTAATTGTATTGTTGAATATTTTCTTATCTGTGCAGAAATGTTTTAGTTGAATCAAGCTTCTTTTATTTATTTTTATTGTTGCTGTGATTACCATTGGGGTTTTCTTTCTTTGCCTAGTTTGATATCTAAAGAGTTTTCCTACATTTGACTGCATTGATTTACCAAAAATTTAAGAAGAAACCCAAACTCTGTAACTTTATTACTGATTAACAAAATGACATATGAAATCCTTGCTTGTGACTGAGAGATTCTTGTGTTTGGCAACATCATGAATGATCTTTACTGTTACAAATATACACCAGAGCACCAGAATTACAATTCTTTTATCCCACCAATTGACTTAACTAATTAACGTAAGAGCACTAATTCTAGTAAGCACTAAATATTTAAATAAACATATGCATGAATGCTTTTTGTGTGCAAGTAATGTTACATTTGAAATATTTTGCTAATAGTTATTCAATTGAGAAGAATTGAAGAATTTTGAATATCTTACTTAAGACATTCGTTTTGTGTAATCAATTTCCCTAAAACAAATATAGTCATCTGAAATCTTTCCATGGGGTTTAAATATATACTTAAATACTATTTGTATACTATGTACACTTGCTTTTAATGGTGCTGGTAGTGGTAATGGGTTTTACAATCAAAAGCATTTTTGAAAATCTGGCCCACCATCTTTTCTTCTTTTTCTTATTTATTGATCATTATGTTTAGCATAAATATACAATATGTAGAAGTGCTGATATGTGCTATAAGAAAGTTAAAATTTTAAGAAAGAAATCATATGGAAAGAACAATTACATATAGACATGCAATTTTATCCTGAACAAGGCAATCTGATGCATGTGGTTAGGATCCGTAGAACAGAATGATTAGGGTTTGTGAAACAAGACATCAACTGTGTGTAACTCACATAAAATTTCAGTACAAATCAATTGATAAAGAGAAAAGATGATGCATTCCTCATTGAAAAATATCTTATGCAGAAGTGAAGTGGAAGTCATTAAAATACATGTAACATAGGCTTCCTTTTAATGTACCTAACTATTCATTATATTTCAGCTATGAACTTTTTCTTAGCTTCCTTCTATTTTATATTTTACTTGCTGTAACTTGTTTTATAATATGGGATTTTGGCATTTCACTTTGGCCAGTGATCATAAACTAGATGAAATGGCTACCATGATAGATAATAGATGATTCAAGAGAACAATCTTCTTGACACACTATAAGACAAATGAAACAAATGAGGCAATATTACAGTGATATAGTTATAAAATATAGCACTTCAATTAAAAAAAACCAGTTACACAGAATTAGCTCATAAAGCAGACTTTACAAATATAGTTTAAGAGGCTGGTAAAAATAATAAGAAAATTTCATGAAACAGAGTATGCAAATTATGGAAGGTAGACTATTCTGTACTGGTTGAGTGAGTTTTGCAGTATTGCTTTCAGCTCTCAGACACATTTAAAGAAAGACAAACACAAAACAAAGGGTCAACTAAAGAAACGAGACTGGTGTGTAACAGATTTGGAGAAGTTGAAGTAGAAAGAGCCCTTCAGTGTTCTAAGTGTCTGCAATCTGAAATGAATCTTTAGCGAAAAAATAATGACTGTATTTAAATCTTTGAAGGCCTATAATGGATTGTAGATTTCATTCTGTGTTGCTGTGGAACAGAACTTCTAAGCTTACAGCACTCTAAACATGAAATGGGCTGTTGCTGAATTTTGAGTGTCGCTGAGTTATGGTAGTGTCTCCATAGTAATGTCATCCAGGTGTAGATATTATTTGCCAAGGATTTTATAGAAGAAAATTACTAAAATTAACCTCGACTTCAGAATTTCCTAAATCTGTGTTTTTGAACCTACACAGTTACAGGATGTATTCTAGAGCACACTTGACATTGAAATTTGCAATCTCTCTTAAAATTTTTAGAAGTAAATATTTTAAACCCATTAGGACAGAGAGTAGACAGCTAACAAAACAAAGTAAGTTAAATGAAAAAATGATGAATAATTCATTTCTTCATCATTAAAGTCATCTGGGATACTTAAAAAAATTTTCATTCCACTTGCTACATCTGAAAATTGTATTAAAATATATTTTTTTCATTTTTAGGTTTTCACTTCCAGTTACTGCAACGGCAGAAAACTGTCTTCTTACTATTTACCCATATATGGCAATTCATCTGGATAACTATCAAATTACTTTAAAGAATGGTAAGTTACATATGGCTGATTTCTCTCTAACTCACTGTACAGGTTCTTTTTATGCAAAGCTAACATCTATAAATAAAGCGAACTTAAAATTAACAGACTTCTATTAAACACCTGCCATTGCCAAAAGCTCCATGAATCATTGAAAGTACTATATGACAGTGTGTCTTTTAATTCTAAAAGTTGACAACCTAGTGGAAGACAAATAAATTAATACAAAGAAAACTGACTCAAGAGCTGTATCTGAGTCAGTTGAAGTGTTGAGCATGTAGGGGTGTAGCAAGTATTAATGCTGATGTTGGGGATGTGTAATGGATATACAGAAGAGATGACATATCTGTGTGGAACTTGAGAAGTGATGACCTTGAACCGGTTGATTTGGGAAAAGGGAAGTATAATAAAAGCTTTGAATGTGATAAGAGACATGAGGCAGAAAATGTAAGTACAGAAGCATCCTGCCAAGTCTTTTAATCTGTAGTAATGAGAACCTTCTGTGGTTTTTGAGTTTCAGCAATTTAGAAAGGGAGCAGTTGTCTGCAGTGTGAGAATTAAAGTGTGACAAAGAGTGGTCAGTTGACCAGCTAGGAATTGCTACAGGAGAAATTGTGAGATAAATTATGAACAATCATCTTCTATGAAGTCTGTTAGTGATTTAGCATTCTGGGGATAAGCATACTTGTTGGGTAAAGATTTTCTGGCAAATTCTGAATCACTTTGTACCAAAAGATTAGAGAAACTTTTTATATGCTGCTTATTTATATTTGTTATTGCCTTTAAAGAAATCCTCACAACAAACTCATGAGCCCAGAGACATTGATTTCATTTTATAGATAAATATTGTTTCAGATAATTTATGAAATATACCCATAGTTTACCTTGTCAGGATTGATAGTGTCAAGCTTTCAAATCAGACTTTTCTAAGTGACCAGGCCATGCTTTTCTGACAGAATTGTATATGTATATGTTCATAGTATAATTCATATATATATGTTTTGATGCTTGGCTATAGATCATGTCTACTGGTTTTTCTTGATCAGCACTGCCTTTTTTTGTATTTGAATACATGCTGTAGCAAACTCTAATGTATATACGGCATCTCTAACTGGAATACAAATAGAAATTTGTGAAAAATGGTATTGGCATATAACACATGATTACAGAGAATTATCTCTAGGAAGAAAATACTTTTGTTGGTGATATTTTTCTTATGTCTTATTATAAACACCATATATAATAATTTCAATTATTTTGGTATAGAAACTTTTGAAATATTTTAAATATTCTTTATTGTTCATGCTAAAGTTGAACATTTTTCATTCTCCAATAACTTTTGTGTGCCATAATGATTGCTTTATCAACATTTTTTTTTTAATTTAGAAAACCGTATCATGTTTTATGCTGTTTTTATTTTTTTTCTGTTTTTCTTTGATGTGTAATGGAAGTTTAGACTGTTGAGATAGATAAGTAGATAGATACAGGTATAGATAGATTAGATAGATTCAGGTTAAATACTTTGATAAGGAAATCCATGAAAGCGTGTATGACTTACTATGACTCAATGTATCATTAGTAGATAAAGAAGAAAGTCCTGTGAAGACTAGAGATGTTTTGCTGTCCCGCCAGGATCCTAGATCACCTTTGCCTTTTTCAACTAAAAAGCCATCCACCGCTACTAAATTTTGTGACCTTGACCCTGCAAAGGGAAACTTATACATTGGTATGTGGCAAATACGTAAAGTACCTCCCAAACCCAGTCCATGACATGATCTTCTTAATATCATTTAATTTAAAAGTTAGACTTTTTAGGATAACAATAAAGACATGAAGAAAACCATAAATTTATCATTAGTCATAAGGAGGTCATATGTTTTGGGAATTTTCTTCAATGATCAATAGCAGAGGTTCTCTAAAGTTCACGGTTCCCAGCACCATTAGTATCTCAGTCAATGTTTTTTTCCCTAGGCCAAAAGATGTTCCATATATTTCTATTTATTAAGTGCATTTGGAACAAAAATCTAAGCCCATGTATTGTCCAGCAGATGTTCCAGTGAAATTTAACTAAAATGTTAAATGTCCTATGGAGCCCCTGTAAATTTGCTGTGACATCCCAAGCACTCTCTGTGCATAGTTCAGGAACTGCAGAACTAAGGGATTTTTTTCTACTCATTATCTAACTCTAGCCAACATTTCCCATCTTAGAAAGAGATGAGCACAGATAAATGTGAGAGTTTTATACTATTATTTTCAATTAACTATTTACATATTTCTTTCTCTAGATATGGATAATACTAAAATTTTTCCTGTTTTTGAATGGAACAATTTTTATAAATAATGTACAGGGACTTGGCACCCATAGATCAGTGGGTAGGGCGCCAGCCACATACACTGAGGCAGGCGGGTTCTAACCCAGCCTGGGCCTGCAAAACAACAATGACAGCTGCAACAAAAATATAGCCGGGCATTGTGGCAGGCACCTATAGTCCCAGCTACCTGGGAGGCTGAGACAAGAGAATCTCTTAAGCCCAAGAGTTTGAGGTTGCTGTGAGCTGTGACACCACAGCACCCTGTAGAGGGTGACATAGTGAAACTCTGTCTTGAAAAATAAAAATTAAAAAAATTAGTGTGTGGGTGCAATTATATAACACAGATTTTTTAAAAGAAAAAGATGAAACTATTTTATATTCTCAAAAGTTGCCTTAACTCAGAAACATTTTGTTAATATGCTTGCTTTGGATAGTAAGTCATTTTCAATATAAAGCCAGTATTTTGTATCTATAATATTTTTAGTTTTTTTGTTTCATGTTAATCGTGGGTACAAAGACTTAGGTTACATTGATTGCATTTGTTAGGTACAGTCCCTCTAATAATGGTGTCCCAGCCCCAAGAGGTAGGCCATATCCCAAGGGCCCATTCCCTTCCTCCTCCCCTCTCCCTGCTCCCTCCTTCTCCCACCCCCCAACTTGAATTGATTAGAGTTTTTCTCTTATATGGGTATGCATTAGATCATCTATTGGTTTCATATTAGAATTGAGTACATTGTATTTTTGCTGCTCAATTCTTGTGATTTTTTACTAAGAAGAATGTGTTCCACCTCCATCCAGGTTAATACAAAAGATGTAAAGTCTCCATCTTTTTATGACTGAATAGTATTCCATGGTATACATATAACACAGCTTGCTAATCCATTCCTGGGTTGGTGGACATTTAGGTTGTTTTCACATTTTGGTCATTGTAAATTGAGCTGGAATAAACAGTCTAGTGCAAATGTCCTTATGATAAAATGATTTTTCTTCAGCTGAGGTTTAATTTTGTCTAATAAGTAATGCTGAAATATTGTCAATACAATTGCTGCTGTAATTAAAAATGAAAGATTCCACTTTGGGGAATGTTTTTGCACACCATAATGACAAGGAAAAAAAAATGAATCTGCTTTCCTTATCCATCTATTCATCTATTTTTAAAACATTTCCGTTGGGGATTGAAAAAATAAATATATCGTCATTATTTATTTTACAATCCAGCAAGTAAACTCAGAAATTCTCTAAGAGCATAGAATAATTTGTAGAATGGGTTCTATTTGTTTACATACAAATGACAATTTCTGACAAACTATTTTACTCTATTGGTCAAGTAATTCGTTTTTACAAACGTGAATTTTAGGAATGGAAATAATATCTGAAAATTCAGGATTGGATGAAAGCGAAACATTGAGGAACGATGATAGATGTATGGAAAAAGAGGAGCCAAACGAACATTTCTTTACTCCTCAAGAAGGAACAGAGGCATATAACTTCTTCGAAAAGGTTGTAAATGCAGCTCAGACCTGGTTCAGTCTCTTCGGCTGGCCGGAGGGACCCCATTGTCTTTCTATCCCAGAGTCGGCAAGAAGGTAACAGTTAACATGTTTCTCTAAATGCCTTGCTTTGTATCAAATCATAGAATATCTATGTACTGGGATCATCTTAAGTGGAAGTATATTAAATATTTAACAATTTATTCTAAACTGCTAAATTATGAGCAATCCATAAAGAAGAGTCAACATGCAAATATAAATTCTTTAGTCTACATGTCCTTCCTAATTTCTTCTAAAAGTCAAGATTTTAGGCAAGCACTGAGAATCTCTGACCTCAGTTTCCTCATATGTGAAATGAGAAAGGGTGAACTATGGGTAGGAAAGCCCCTGGACATTTGAAAGTTTTAGAAACTACACATTTCTGTGTAAATAAAGTATCAGCCTGATATCTAGATGACAGTCAGGTAGACAGGTAGTGACCAGGGAGAGTTTCTTTACATCATCTCCCCTTGACAATGCACTTGCCTCCTTTCTTTCATGTATTGCATAATACAACTCAGGATGTCTAAACTAGTTAAATGTCATTGGTTATATCAGGTCACTTAATTCTGCTGTTAATTTAAGCACAGAGTTTATTTTGATCAGTGGGAAGCTGCCCAAAATTGTGAATAAAGATTAGCTTTCTCCAGGTAACAATTTGATTCGGAGCCATTTGTGAATTTGTGAATCATGGATTCTTGGGGTAAGAAGAGATCTTCAAGGTCATGTATTATTGCTGACAATTGAATTCCCTCTTTTAGTGTCTCCTACATTACTCCATCATCTAGAATCATTCTGTGTTTCTGATGAGAAGTCTGATGCCCTCTTTTGTGAGTAATGTGTTCATTCTCTCAGAATTCTTTTATGGTTCCTATACCCCTTTTGTTCTCCTATTATGTAATTTGTTGAAGTAAAATCTAAGCTTCAGGATCTTTTTCATCATTCAATCTATTTGGCCTTTTAGGAGATACTTCTATTTTGAAAACCAATCTTTCTTTTAACTATGTGTCCCTGCTTCCTTTTCTGCTATTTTCTTCCCTCTGTTTTTTCTATTTTTTTCTATTCTCTCTCTCTCTCTAGTGAAAGAGTCTCAACTCAAGAGTCTTGTTATGTTGTCCAGGCTGGTCTTAAACTCCAGGGTTCAAGCAATTCAGTTATCCCCCTTCAGTCGCTGGGATTACACGCATGAGCCACTATACACGGGCTGATTCTCCCTTTCTGAATCTCCTGTTAGGAAGATTGTGATCCTTTGTATCCCTTATGATTATGATTTATATTTCTTATATTTTTCTGTCTCTCACTTTCTTGTACCTATCCTTTACTTCCTCTTCTAGTCTTCTATATATATATATATAAAAAAAATTGAGACAGAGTCTCACTCTGCTGCTCAGGCTAGAGTGCCATGGTATCAGCCTAGCTCACAGCAACCTTAGACTCCTGGCTTTTTTCCCCCCTATTTTTAACACAAACAGGGTCTTGTTGTTGCTCAGGCTCATCTCTAACTCCTGAGCTCATGTTGTCATCCTCCAGCCTTGGCCTCCCAGAGTGCTAGGATTACAGGCATGAGCCACCGTGCTGGGCCCTTCTGTAAAAATTTTAAATTGGTATTTCTAGCTTTGTTTTCCAAGACCTCTGTGTTATTCCATGACTTGCTCTTCCTCCCTTCTTTCCTCCTTTCCTCTCTTCCTCCCTCGCTTCCTTCCTTCCCTCCTTCCTTTCTTCCTTCTTTGTGTCATTTTCTTTCTCAATAGCATCATGCTTTGTGTTATAGACACATGCTTTCTCAAATATCTCTTTTGTAGTATGAGCTTATGCCTAAATTCTAGTTTTCTTTAAACTATTTTATCGCTCCTCAATCTTTATTCTTTTAAATTTTTATTAGGTTATTTTTTCCTACCCGATGCCTTTCCCTAAATATTTCCGATGTTTTGTTCTTATTTATTCACATATAATGAATGAAGTACTTGGTTGTAGAATAAGCAAGATGTTTATAGTGTAAGTCTGGGATTTTAGATCAAATGAAGCTTAAAGTCCTGGGAAAGCCATGAATTCCAATGTTATACATCTTTGCATGAAATTAAATTGCCTGGCCTTATATACAATAGCCCCCAGCTGGAGAGTCAGCCAGTATGAGATTTGTTACCTGGAAAACTGGAATCCATTGTGGTTTATGATATAGATCTTAAATAAATTTTGGGTTTTTCAATGTTATTGAAACATTTTTGACACATTTGTGCATCACCTTTCTTGAACATGAAGATAGGGGTTGTCATAAACACTGCTTTGTTGGTGTGTCTCTCAGGTAATATCATTCCTTACACATACTACTTTGTGACAGCAAGGGCAGTAGGGCCCAGTTCACTTGTGGATCTGTGAGATATTCAGGTAGCATAGGACAAGCCAAAGGAAGTATTTGAGGAGAGTTCTCATTTATTGATTAATTCCTGATCTATTTCCTTTTATTAATGTTATGAAAACTTTAATAACTCCTATTTTGCCTTTTATAATGATTGTTCTTCCTAAAAATATTTTAGGATCCAGCTAATGAATTCAGTGACTTATGGGGGCTTTTAATTTTGGGTGAGCAAATTATAAGTATACATAATTATGGGATACACAGTTATACTATGGTCTGTGTATGTACAGTGTGGAATGATTGAATCAAGCTGGTTAACATATCTACCACCTTAAATACTTATTTTTCATTTCCTCTCATTTAATTGCCACCTTGTACCCTTTAACTAACATCTCCCTATTCTCTTTATCCTCCAGCATCTGGTAGCACCTATTCTACTCTTTGCTTCTATGACTTAAACGTTTATAGATACCATATATGATTGATATCATGTGACAATTGTCTCTCTGTGCCTTGCTTATTTCACTTAGCAGAATGTCCTACAGGTTCACATACATTGTTGCAAATGACAGAATTTCCTTCTTTTTTTAATCGTGAAGAGTACTCCATTGTGTAATAGATACCACATTTTCTTTATCTATTCATCTGTTGATAGACACTTAAGTTGGTTCCTTTTCTTGGCTATTGTGAATAGTGCTGCAATAAACATGGGAGTGCAGATATCTCTTCAACATAACAGATTTCACTTCCTTTGAATGTATACCCAGAAATGGGATTGCTGGATCATATGATTAGACTATTTTTAGTTTTTTTGAGGAACCTCCATACACTTTTCCATAATAGATATACTAGTTTACATTCTTACAAACAGTGGATAATCATTCCCTTTTCTCTGCATTCTTATTAACACTTGTTATCTTTCATCTTTGATAATAGCCAGTCTAACAGGTGTGAAGTGATACCTCATTGTGGTTTGAATTTACATTTCCTTGGTGATTAATAATGTTGAGCATAGGCCTGTTTTCCATTCCAAGAGGCTCTTAGATAAAATTTCTTTTTAGCTCTTTCCCAAATCACCAAAAGATGAAAATAGCCATTGACTAAAATAAGAAAATACAATTTATAATTTAAAAAAGAAAATACAATTTATGTTTCAGAGATCATCAAAAAATGTACTAAACATTACAGTCAACTCATGTCAGGCTGGGTGGCCTGGTGGACTGTGGGTATATTCTCTAAATAACACTGGGAAGATCTCTGAGGAACTGATACTAGAATTGTTTGAATCGTACTGGAACTCCCACTTCATCTGAGTAAAGTCATTTCAGTGCATATAGGTGTTAGTCCAGGATTCCACTCTAGCATGTATCTCCCTGCAACTACAAAATACCTAGAATACCAGTCAGGGAATTGGGATAGGGTTCAAATTGTCTCAAAGCTCATCCTTCCATCCTAGAACCTCTCATTCAGTATAACTATATAGAAATCACAGAAAATTCACTAGTGGAATGTTTTACCATTCATAATAAGAGCATCAAAAATGAAGAAAATATTTTCTCTATGCCTCCATTTTCTTATCTATAAAAAGAAGATAATACTGGGCGGTGCGTGTGGCTCAAGGAGTAGGGCACAGGCCCCACATACCAGGGGTGGCGGGTTCAAGCCCGGCCCCGGCCAAAACTACAAAAAATAAAGAAGATAATCATAATACCTACCTTTATAGTTGTAATATTTAAGAGTTGTAATACTTATAAGTTATATCACAACAGACCTTAGAAACTAGTAAATGTTCAGTAAATGTTAGCTATAATATTATTATTAAATTTAATTCATTATATTAATTATATTAATAGTGTAATGTATTTCTGATTTCATTAATCATATTCACCAAGCCTTCTTCTGTTTGGTAGTAAAGAGTCCATTTAAAATCCATCTCCTCTGGACTGGGAGCAGTTGCTCATGCCTGTAATCCTAGCACTCTTGGGAGGACAAGGCAGGTGGATTGCTTGAGCTCAGGAGTTCAAAGCTAGCCTGAGCAAGAGTGAGACCCCATATCTATTAAAAATAGATAAACT